>JAZHEH010001198.1:0-104338 GCA_036589455.1 Ateles fusciceps
CTGATTTGTATTGATCTGAATTAAGATGTCTGCCATTTGGAGAGATTTAAATGGTATTTTAAACACAGTCTTGCTACTTAAGTTATTTTTATGAACTTCATGACCTTCCCTCTTTTGGTGGGTTAGATAGTGTCTTCAAAAAGAGAACAGACATATTACAGTGCTAGCCCCTGATCTCTGTAAGTATGACTTGATTTGAAATCAAATTCTTTGTGGATATTGTGTAAGTATGATGTGTTAGGTGAGCTGATAGTGGATTACAGTGCGCCATAATTCAACATGGCTGATAGCCTTATAAGAAGGGAAGAGGAGACAGAGACACAGGGAGAAGATGGCCATGTGAGGATGGAACAGAGAGTAAAGTGAGGTATCTTCCAGCCAAGCAATGTCAAGGAAGCTCAGTGATCACCTGGTGCTACGAGAAGCAAGGAAGGAGCCCTTCTCAGGCCCTTCAGAGAAAAATGCGGCACTGGCAACACCTTCATTGCAGATTTCTAGCCTCCTGAACTGCAGAAGAGTACATTTATCTTGTTTTAAGCCACCTAATGTGATCCACTTTGTCACAGCAGATGTAGGAAATGATGTCTCCTTAACAATGCAGATTCCTGGCCGGGTACTGTGGCTCAAACCTGTAATCCCAGCACTCTGGGAGGCCGAGGCGGGCAGATCACAAGGTCAGGAGATCGAGACCATCCTGGCTAACACAGTGAAATCCCGTCTCTACTAAAAATACAAAAAATTAGCCGGGTGTGATGGTGGGCACCTATAGTCCCAGCTACTTGGGGGGCTGAGGCAGGAGAATCACTTGAACCCAGGAGGCAGAAGTTGCAGTGAGTCGAGATCATGCCACTGCACTCCAGCCTGGGTGACAGAGCGAGACTCCATCTCAAAAAAAAAAAAAAAAAAAATGCAGATTCCTGGCCCTTGCTTGCCTCAAACCTACTGAATGAGAATCTAAGGGCTCTGGAATCTGCATTGTGAAACTAATACATAATATACAACAATAACTCACTAAGGACTGTACATGCACTTTATCCTCACAAGCCACGAAGTAGTTTACTATTATGATTCTCATTTTACATATGGGAAACTGGAGCGTTAAAAGATTAAGTAACTTGCCTATAGTCACTCACATAGCCAGAAAGTGGAAAAGCTGGGATCCAATCCCGAGTCCAGACATCCTGACATCCTGGGTTCAGACACCATACACTTAGAACTATGTTATTATTATTATTTTTTAATCACAGTCTCCACCTTCTTAAGCACTCAAAACTTGAAATCCAGTGGTGTGTTGTTTTTCCATTCATAGCAAGTTATAGCCACAGTCATAAATTACTCATAAACTACACTTCTTCCAAAACAGTATACTGTCTTCTCACCTCTTTAAAAAATTTTTTTTTTCTTTTTTAATTTAGATGGAGTCTCACTCTATCGCCCAGGCTGGAGTGCAGTGGCGCGATCTCAGCTCATTGCAACCTATGCCTCCCAGCTTCAAACAATTCTCCTGCATCAGCCTCTTGAGTAGCTGGGATTACAGATGCCTGACACCACACCTGGCTAAATTTTGTATTTTTATTAGAGACAGCGTTTAACCATCTTGGCCAGTCTGGTCTTGAACTTCTGACCTCTACTGGTCTCAGCCTCCCAAAGTGCTGGGATTACAAGCATGAGCCACCATGCCTGGCCTCTTTTTAAAATCTTTAACCCATTGCAAGCTCATTTCAACAATGGTCACCTTTTTTGAGTGGTATTTTTGAAGTCATCAATGAATTCCCTGTAATATATAGTGAGAACTTCTATGGGAGATTCCTAATTGATCTTTCTAAACATTCTACATTGCTTCTCATTTCCTTCTTCCAATTTCCTTCTGCCTTGACTTCCTTAAGACAGTGCAGTGTTGGGCCATGCTTCCTCTTTAACAACTCCTTTTGCTTCTTGCTGCCTTGTATTTTCATGCCCACTGCGTATGTACTGGTCTTAATAGGCATTTCTCATCTCACTATTCTGCGCCAACGTTTCCCAAATTGAGAATAGTTTTCCTGAAATGTATTCTTGGAATGCAATTCTATGATAAGCTTGGCAAATTCTGCACACCATATACCTATCAATGTATAGGTAAAAAACTCCCATAAATGCTGCAGGGAAACAAAAATATTTGTGTGTTTTGCGAGTTGTATTCATATGTGTATGAAAATTCCACAGCACTTTGGGTAACAATGCTCTGCACATTCATTTCTCCTGGGCTCCTTTTATCTATTGCCACATTTCCAACATTTCTTTGACCTTTGATTTTCTTTCTTTCTTCTTTTTTACTCCAAATTTTTCCTGTAGGTTCCAAACCTATATATATGTATATATATATATATATATATATATATAATGGAGAGAGAGAGAGAGAGAGAGACTGAGTTTCACTCTTGTTACCCAGGCTGGAGTGCAATGGCATCATCTCAGCTCACCGCAACCTCCGCCTCCTGGGTTCAAGCAATTCTCCTGCCTCAGCCTCCCAAGTAGCTGGGACTACAGGCATGCACCACCATGCCCAGCTAATTTTTTTGTATTTTTAGTAGAGACGGGATTTCACCATGTTGACCAGGATGGTCTCAGTCTCTTGACCTCGTGATCCACCCGCCTCAGCCTCCCGAAGTGCTGGGATTATAGGCGTGAGCCACTGCGCCCGGCCCCAAACCTATATTTTAAAATGCCAACTGATTCTCTCCTTCTGTCTTAACCACCTGCATCTCAAATTTGACATATCCATAAACAGATTTTATATTTTGACAAATAAATCTACTTTTTACGGCATTGCCCATCTCAGCTAATGATGACAGTATCAAGCCAGCCACCAAGAAAACTGAGACAATACCTTGACTCTTCCTTCTAAATGAATGATTAAGTTCAGCTGTTTCTACCTTGAATTATCTTTCTGTTATTTCTCTTCTGTGTTGCTGCTGAGGTTTTAATTTAGTTATTCATCACATCATGACTGTACTATTGGAATAATCTTGGCTATTCTTTCTGGCTTTCTTTGAATTGGATCTCTATCTAGAATGAAAATGTGTGTGTATCTATATATATATTACGTATATATGCACATGCACACTATATATATGTATATGCTTTATATATATATATACATGCACACACAACGCTTGTAAAAATTGTTTACTTATGTCCCTTGATTGAAGGGTAAAATACAGAATCTCTGATATTGAGAGAGAGTCTCCTCAATCGTCTACATTTTTATTCACAAACTTGTGTTGTAGCCACACACAGACCAGGTTATGTTCCTTCCAAGACACACTTTTATATTACTCTCCTTTTACTCCTTCTATTCCACCTGCTTAGACCATTTTTTACTTATTCTCTGTCTATCTTCATTCATTCTTCAGGATCCAATTAAAATGTTTTCATTTGTATCAAGCATGACCTGATACAAAGGCTGAAATCTTTGCATCTTCTCTTAATTAAATTCCTGGAGCACCAGATAACATCCCCTATTATAATTCTTCCTGTATACAACCATAACTCTCATTTGAAAGCAGTGAAAACATAATTATAAAATTAGATAGATCATAAAATGATTGGTATCAATATGTGAAAAGAAATCTTCCATGTTGAAAATACATGATTACAATCCATGTGAAAGTAATTAGACATCTACCAGAGAGAAACGCTCATCATTCTTTGGTGAAACTGAAACTAAGAGAATTTGCTATGAATCTACTACGACATTGGTAAATAACATACGAATTATAATGAGAAAGAAATAATTGATGGAACTTAAAGAAAATCAATTTTCCTTTATTTTTATTATTCTACCTAAAAGTATTATATCTAACTAAAATAATTATTTTAAAATTATCCTATCAAGCACCTCATCAAACTAAAATCTATTGTGTTCAATTTCTCTACTGAAAAATTAATATGAAAGCAATCACATAGCATTCAGAAATTAATAAGTATATAGAGAAATTAAATACTGTAGTTAGAGTTTCTTGTTACTAAATCTTTCTCCTGCTTTTCTCCTCTCAGTATGGATTACGGCTCATTGCTTCTACTGAACACAGCACAATTCAAGTATTAGTACAGCCCCTTTGCTGGCTTTCCTTATAAAAGTTGTAAATTTCAGAAATGAACAAGCTTACCTCCCTTGTTATTTATTAAAAGCTACAAGTCACTTTTTGTAACTTCCTAATAACCTTAGAGGGGTATATTTTGTGTTTATGTGTGCTGCGTCTTCTGTAAAGAAGATACCTAATGACTGGAAAGTTAGAACTAATTTTCTGAAGGACTAAGCCACGCTTGTTGAACTTGTGTGTTTGTGGGTGGCACGCTGTCTTTAGCAGACCTGGTACCTACTCCTTGGTCTAGAACAGCTTTTCCTCCACCTGCCTTGTTAGTTTTTATTTCAGCAGGTG
Source organism: Ateles fusciceps (assembly GCA_036589455.1). NCBI lineage: Eukaryota > Metazoa > Chordata > Mammalia > Primates > Atelidae > Ateles > Ateles fusciceps. Next base: position 4,422 of record JAZHEH010001198.1, read on the forward strand.
TGGGTGGTTTGTGGTTGATTGAAAACAGAATGGGCTACAAAAGCTCCTCCTGTTTGATCTTGAATCTGCCATCTGAGTCACCCTTACATTATGAATTGACTGCTAATTATCACATTTGGTATGAGAATATCCTGATCTGCTTTGCATGTGAGACTCTCCCAGTGATAAACAAAGAAGCATAATTAAACAAGATTTTAATTTCTCTATACCCTGTAAGAAATTCAGATACAATTCAAGTCATCTTGGAAATTTGAAGTTGCTTTGGTGTCCTCTCTGTTCTGGTCATTGTGCAATGGGTCTTCAATGACATAATAGAGTCCAGCTGATATTCCATTGTTATTAATTTATAGACAGGTATATATATGGTGTGTGTATGCAAATATATGTATAAATATTCATATGTGCGTGTACATGTGTACATACATACCTATAGAGGTAATATAAGTTTGCATTGTTTTTTAAAATGTTTTTTTACCCAACTTAACAATGACTATTGTATTTGTTGATTGTAAATATCACTTTTCTATAAATAAATTTATGTCAGTGAGAATTTTCAAGTAAGTGAAATTGGAATTGGATTTTGGCCTTTTTTTTTGAAATTTCCAATTAAAACTATTTGATATTTTAAAAGCACTGTCTTAAAATATTCAAGTCCCATTTGTAAAAAAAAAAAAAATCATACAGAATAAAAATGGAGTGCATCTTTATGAGTCACAACTTTTTATTTTACTTTAATAATTGTTAAAATAATATTTCTTTCCATGACACATTTTATAGTGTCTTATTTAAAGGCTCAAAATGTCAAATGCAGAACAAACATCTTTTAAAATATCCTACATATTTAAACCATTTATTTTATACAACAATCCCATAGATGCAAAAGTACTACTAATTAACAAATACCCTAAGCCAAATTAAATAAACGTATGCAACGTTTATTAAACATTTGAATTTAAAGAAGGTCATTTAGTAAAATACTTGCATTAGAAGGAGATGAGCCAGAGGTAAAAATCTACACTCTAGAGTGAATGGAGATCGGATCTATTTAAAGAAATGACTTCTCCCCCCCGAAAAAAAAAAACCCCCCCGGGGGCCCCCGCGCGCGCCGGGGCCCGCCCGCCCGCCCCGGCGGCCCGACCAGCCTGGCCAACATGGTGAAACCCCGTCTCTACTAAAAGTATGAAAGTTAGCCTGGGCATGGCAGCGGGCGCCTGTAATCCCAGCTGCTCAGAAGGCTGAAGCAGGAGAATCATTTAAACCAGGAGGCAGAGGTTGCGGTGAGCCGAGATTGTGCCATTGCACTCCAGCCTGGGGGACAGAGCAAGACTCCGTCTCAAAAAAAAAAAAAAAGACTGCAGTCTCCCATACACAGCAATAATCCTGTGTGCTACAGAGTGATGATGCCTTTCAATCTGTGAATTTGGGAATTATAAAAATAAATTGTTTTAAAAGTAATTTATACCTAACCAAAAATGTTGTAATTTAAGAATGAAACACTAGGTTTAAATTCCAAGAGTGTACAAACAAGGCAGTTATAGAAAATACAGTGTTGGAAAGAAGTAACTGACTCTAGTTTTCCATAGTGGTCATAAATATATCTTATCTTATTTTTAGCATTGATAAAACAATTTTTTAATAAAAACTGTCACTTAAAATGTTTAAAAGTTAAGTGTCTTTGTTAAAAACTCATCAACAGGGCAGGTGTGGTGACTCATGCCTGTAATCTCCGCATTTTGGGAGGCCAAGGCGGGCAGACCACATGAGGTCAGGAGTTCGAAACCAGCCTGGCCAACATGGTGGAACCCTGTCTCTACTAAAAACACAAAAATTAGGCGGGCATGGTGGCATATGCCTGTAGTCCCAGCTGCTTGGGAGACTAAAGCAGGAGAATCACCTGAACCCTGCAGGCGGAGTTTGCAGTAAGCCAAGGTCGTGCCACTGCACTCCAGCCTGAGCCACAAAGCAAGACTCGGACTCAAAAAAAAAAAAAAAAAAAAAAAACAAGAATAGGAAACAGCTGTGATTATAGTTATGTAAACTAGAGAAATGCTAGCCAGAAATAGATTTATCAATTAGAAGAGAGAAGAGGTTTTTATTTGAGTAAATGTACAGTCTATAATTTAAAGATACACAATGGTATTTTTTCATTAAATATCTTTATTTAAATATAAAAATAAAAACTTATAAATAGGCCAAAAGAAAGATTGCTGGCTTATAATAAGGTTCATAGGAAGTAAAACAGAGTAATTAGATTAGAGAGTATGGAAATAATTATGTTATTTTAGTAAAAATATCTAACACTGTACCTTTCAAATCAAAAATATACTTCTTTTTTAAAGGTCTACAAAAAATTATTGTGGTTCAAATTTTAAAATTTATCCTTTAAGTGAAACTACTATAAGAAAATATGACTAGCCTATAAATAAATAATCTACTATTTGAAAAAGTTAACAAACCTCTCAACACACAACAAAAGAAAGATAATAAGAAACATATATAATTTCAAGATTTTCAATATTTATTTACTAAGCCAGACATGATAAATGAATTAATCATTCATGTCAATAGGTAAATACAAGATCAAAAAACATATCTAAGGGAAGGAAATTAATAACAATAAAGTAAAAATTATAATCTAAACAATGAAAAATATAAATTGATTCATAAATGGGTAAGACTTTTAAAACTTTCTTTTAAGAAATCATTTCAAACTAGAATAAGCAAGAGAAATGGAAGAAAACAAAAAGGAAAAATAGTGAAGGTAATATACAAATTCTCTTACTGAAAATTAAATTAATTTTAAAGAACTGCTTTGTAAACACTAAAAATCAGTGTCATCAATGTGTCTGGGCATGGATTCGTCTTTATTGTTTCTGTTCAGCACTTGTTTTGTACTTTAAATCAGAGTCCTTAAGTCTTTCCTCTGTTATGGAAATTTTATGGCATAATGTAAAGTATACAAATAGTGAAGGCATTGGCAGTATTTTCTTGTGTAAGTATTCTCTACTACTAGAATGGAAACGTCATCAAAGTGGGCCCTTAGTGAGTGTTTGTTGAGTGAATCAATACTGTCCTCAAATATGGCTTCTCCATTCCCTTTGGCCTCCTTTGGAAACTCCTATCAGACCTGTGTTGAAGGCTTTCTTGACTGGTCTTTCTGACTTTTTAATCCCTTTATCTGGATAAATTAAACATTATCTTCTAATTGACTAATTCTGTCTTTGCATTTATTGTATTTACACTTCTTCTTCTTCTTTTTTTTTTTTTTTTTTTTTGAGATGGAATTTCACTCTTGTTGCCCAGGATGGAGGGCCATGGCATGATCTTGGCTCACTGCAACCTCCACCTCCCGGGTTCAAGCAATCTCCTGCCCGTCTCCTGAGTAGCTGGGATTACAGGCATGCACCACTACACCAGGCTAATTTTTGTATTTGTAGTAGAGATGGAGTTTCTCTGTGTTGGTCAGGCTGGTCTGGAACTTCTGACCTCCAGGTTCAGGCGAGCCTCAGCCTCCCAAGTAGCTGGGATTATAGGCATGTGCCACCAAGCCCAGCCGATTTTTCATGTTTTTAGTAGAGATGGTGTTTCACCACATTAGCCAGGATGGTCTCCATCTCCTGACCTCGTGACCTGCCCACCTCAGCCTCCCAAAGTGCAGATATGAGCCACTGCATACAGCCTATGCTCCTTTTTTATATAATTTCCATTTCTGGAGTTTTTAATTTTTTATATCAATCTTTACTTTGTTATTTTTTGCCTGTTTTTATTTTTAAATCTTCTGTTTCTTTTTTATGGATTTTATTGTGTTTTTTTTTTTTTTTTTTTTTTTTTTTTTTTTGAGATGGAGGCTCGCTCTGTCGGTGCAGTGGTGTGATCTCTACTTACTGTAACCTCCATCTCCCAGGGTCAAGCAATTCTCCTGCCTCAAACTCCTGAGTAGCTGGGCTTACAGGCACGTATCACCGTGCCCTGCTAATTTTTGTATTTTTAGTACAGAAGGGGTTTCACCATGTTGGCCAGGCTGGTCTCGAACTCCTGACCTAAGTCGATCTGCCTGATTCAGCCTCCCAGGGTGCTGAGATATCAGGCTTGATCCACCATGCCTGGCCCTGGATTTTATTCTTCTTAAAAAGCCCATTGAGAATTCTAAACACACTCACTTAAAAGGAAAATTTAGCTTGCTGTAATAGTTCTCATATTTGCAAATTCATCTGTAGAATATTCTTTGTATAATTATTTCATTATCTCTCTAATAGTTAATTCTCCAGGTTTTGTGGTATTTTTGCACACTCACCTAGAATGGGAAGTTATCTACATGTCTTAGTCACATCACAAACAGAATTTGCCATTTCCCCACTAATCACACTTCCACATATTCGATAAGATGGGCAGTTCTTCATGGATTATCTTTCTGAATTATCTAAATGGGGGACTCTTGCTAGAAATAGTGAATCATTAATTCTTCCAACTGCCGTACTCCTTTCCAATATATTATGGTATTGATTTTTCACTTTTTCCTATTTCTGTCTTTCTTGTTCTACTAACCCATCTGTCATTGGCCTTCTTCTGTGGCCAACCTCAAATTTCAGTCCACACTAGCTGTGAACAGCACTCAAATTGCTGTTGTATTCTGCAAATATAAATTTACTTTATAAAGCAAAAGTGAATTATATGCATGTTACAAAAAATATTCATAGAAATAAGATGGATGGTATTTGCTGGCATACACAGCATCGTTTTTTCCAAATTAATTTCTATCAGAATTCTATCCTCCCTGCCACCATGCAAAGCTCGCCACTCACGTGCTATAAATGACCTTTTTAGCTAGTTTTCATCTTATCTGATCATATGACTTAAATTAAGGTTTACATCTGCTGAGAGCAAACACCACCATGGAATTAAATTTCCAAGAAGGAAGAAGAAGGAAGAAGGAGAAGTGGGGAAGAGTCTTCAGACTAGGGTGCAGATCTTACACCTGTAGAGGGAAAGGGGGAAGGAAGGCTGATTGGAGTGGGAAGAAACTGCAGCATGGTTCCAAGAATGCTTTGGCTAGGTCAGTGGAGGGTCTTCAAATTAAAGTTAGCCATTGGAGAATCCCACAGCTTACTGGAAAGGTCCTGACATACAATCCCCACTATGCTCTCTGACTGGTGGAAACATGCCTGCTGCACAAGTGTAGAAGTGCCTCCAGAGATAGAGGACTAAAGCAAGCCTGTCGTTTACTTGTGCTGTCTGAGTCAGGATATCTGCATTGCAAATTTCCATGATCATTAAGATCCATTATTGCCCCCCTCCAAACCCCAGCACTGCACAGACAGATTTGTCCAAACAGATTCTTCATACCAGCTCCTCCAAAATTCCCATGGGCCTCTTTTTCCTAAGGGGAATCTTAGAAAAGGAAGGTTAATAAGATCAACTCTAGCCCCTGCTATAGTATTGGTCTCAGAACTGCCTTCAAATGCTCGGTTTTGTGTGTGTGTTTGTGTGTTTGTGTGTGTGTGTGTGGGAGAGAGAGACAGACAGAGAGAGAGAAGAGAGAGAGAGAGAGAATTATCTCTGCTCTTTTTGTGGAAAAGCAGCCCTAACTCCCCCTGCTGATCAGGGTATATTAATCCTGCACCAGTGGTGATGTATTTCCTATCTTTTGGTTACTGGACCTAAGGAATCTAAAGCATCCAACAGATAACCTTCTTTAGAGAGCAGGACTTGCATGCCTTCCAGATCCCAGAGCTGTGGTTATGAGAAGCACAGGAAAACTTTAGAAGATTATTGGGAGCATTTGTAACGGGGGACACTCCTGTTTCTACCTCTCATTTTTTGAACCTGCAGGTTCTTCCTATGGAGGAAGAACTACCATGTAAAATCTGTAATTGAATATGTATGAAAGATGGTGCCCCCTACATTCAGAATGTCTCATTTGGCATAGTGCCTCAGCTGCACCTTCAGAATGTTGCTCCAGGGCCCCATGAGTCCAGCTGCTTCTTGAAATGTGTATGTAAATGAACAGTAGATTATGTGGTTATGGCCCCACTTCTGCACATCCTTCACTGTGAACAGGAAACCCTGGTCAGGTGCTGTGTCATATGGGATTTTATGCCTGTGGATCAGGAATTCTGGAGATTCCGGAGGCCTCAGAAAAGTGGTCCTGGCTCAGGCTCTGTGAGCAGAAGTGGCATACCCAGTTCTGGAATAAGGATGTATCCCCCTGAGGATGAGCAGGAGATCATTCAAGATCAAAACACTTGCCGTATAAGAGTCTCAGTACTGATTTATGTTGCTGAGAAGTCGGACAGTCAGAGGCAACAGTAATTAGGTCAACGTTGATACATAGAAGTCCAGGCTGTGGGGCCCACATACATTGTCCAACTCTGCCAACATGGTCGTATGCGTGGCTCCAACTGTGTGACGATTGTGCTTGTTGTGGGAAAGCCAGTCTCCAAGGCTGGCAGCTTGTGGAGTCATTCTGTCCAGTTGGTTAATGAGTGCCTCTTCGTGGCGAGTGCTTTCTTGTGAGTGTCGATGGCGATGCAATGGTGTGCTCCATGCCTGCTCCTGCATGTCCACTCATATGCTTCTAACCCGGCTTCCTTGTCTCAGATATTTCAGTTCTTTTCTATCTAAGCCTCCCATCAGATGATTCACCCACTGACCAGGGCAAAGAAATCTGTTTGTATTCCTGCCTCAGGCCACGTTTTCTTCTACGTAAAGTAGATGGCCAGTTCCACTGCTCCCAGTGCTGCTAATTGGGAAGATTTTCACTTCTTTCTGTCTTTCAGAGTCACTCTTGCATTGAGCTCTAATGCAACGATACCTTTAAACAGAGATTGTCCCTTTCTCCATCCTTCAGATGGCCACAGGCACCCAAATGTAGTCACAGGTGTGAGCTGAAGGAAGGTTGCTGGTGCAAACATGGTGGGTGACATGAGGATCTGGGTCACCAATTTACTCACTTGCTCTCATCTTACTTGGCCGTTGTCTCGTATTTACTATTTCCACCTCATGATGAACTACTTCTTGGCCCTTCTCTTGTGATGACTTGGTGTTTCCATTAGAGCTCAGCCTGCCAGAGGTAGTGCTGGGTGCATTGCCACTTGTCAAGCACAGCATCTCTCCCCAGGTCCAACATAGAATTTTCTGCTATGAAGGGCATGGCTTTGTTTCAGAATCCCAGGAGCTGGTGGTGTAATTCTTTCACTGAGAACTGCCATGTGTGCCACACTGCTCCCACCACTGACACCTTCAAGAATACAGGTCCTGCCAGAGCATATGGCCCAAGCAGCAGGGCTGCTCACACTGCAGCCTGGACCTGCTACAGAGCTCTGTCCTGCTCTGCACTCTTCAAACCCTGCAGCCTTCCTATCTCCCTGACTTACCTTGTGGCTTGCTTGTGTTATGTTGCTTAGGATTTCTTGAGTTATATGAGTTTGTGTTTTTATATTTGTATAGCTATAGATGGATAGATATAGATATGGTTAGAGAGGAAGAGAAAAAAAGAGAGAAAAAGAATTGAACAGAACACTTTATTGAGAATATACAAAAACATATTAAACTCCAGTGTAAGAAGTCAAACAACCCAATAACAAAATGGGCAAGATATTTGAGTAGACAACAACAACAAAAAGTATATAAATGATCAATAAACACTAAAAAATGCATTATTAACCACTTGGGAATGGAACTTAAAATCAAAATACAGTAACGCTGCACAGAACCTATAATGGATCCAAAAATCTCAGTGCTTAATGTTTGAGAGGACATACAATACCCTGAATTATCATATTTATGTAGGGGTATAAAACGGATAATCTATTTGGATTGCAGTTTGGCAGATATTTTAGTGAAGTTAAACATACACCTACCATTTGACCCAGAATATTCCATTCTTAGATACTTAAGAGAAATGAAAACATGTGTATACAAATGAATGTAGCAGCTTTATTTGTAATAATCAAGGAACAGAAACATTTGTAAATGGTTTACCAATGGGCTAATGGATAAACATATTGTGGCATTACCATACAATAGAATAAAACGGAAAGAACCACTGATTTTTACAACATGGGTGAGCCTAAAACATATTGAGAGAATGAAGAAGCAGTAGGCATATTATACAAGTTTATTATTATGAAATTCTGGAAACTGAACTTACAGTGGCAGGTTGCAGATCAATGGTTGCCTGGAGCCAGCGGTTTGGGTAAGAAGTACAAAAGAACTTTTGAGGTGATAGCTTCAACATCTTGCTTGTGGTGGTAGCCACATAACTATATGTTTGTACTTAATTTGGATATATTTTATTGTATTGAAAGTAAACTTCAGTAAAGTTGACTTTTAAAATTTATTACATTCTAAAATATGAATTTGCTCCCATCATTATGTTTATTCACAAATCCTACAGTAGTATGCTTTGGAACTATTCATAAAGGAAATTTCCTTTATGGAAATTTCCATAAAGATTCATAAAGGAATTCATGAATTCCCTTATAACAGATTCATAAAGGAAATTTCCTTAGGTAGGATAATTTTTAGGGGAAATGTTTGAAACAAGGAACTCTGCCTCTGTTTATCATAACTCACTGCACAAAAGATCTAAATGTATAACTAGCAATCAACTTCAGCTTTGATTATCTTTCATAGCAGCATGGATCAATTTTGTTTACCCTGTTGGCTAACTCTCCATGCTAAACTCATATTGCACACATGCCTCTGAAATTCCAGTCATGTGTAGTCTATAATTTATACCTGTATTACACAATTTCCATACTCTTCCACTTTAAAGGGGGGGATTTATACCTGGAAAGGGAGTCAAACTACAACTATCATCCAATTATGTTCCTAATTTTGGATACATGACTCTATTCTGGGAAATTATTCAATAGTTCTGTTTCATTTGACTTCTCCTACAGACACAACGTGTGGAAGTAAACATGTTTTTTTAATGTTTGGAAAGTAGCCTTTTGACTGCAGGTTTCTAGCTTTTGGAAAACATGTACTGGAAGCAGAAGTAACTAGTGTGTTGAGGGGAACAGAACCACAGCCTTTTTGACATAGACAAATTGAAACCTTGTCATCCTTGATGACAGACGTGACATGACATATGCGTTGCCTTTTTCTGGGAGTTCTTATGCAGCGTGTTTTACCCCCAACTAATTGGTGTCATTCAAATCCAATTTTATCATTTTACTCTGTATTAGGATGCAGTTTTATAATTTTCAAAGCATCTTTATGCATATTTTTCTCAAATAAATCCTACAGCAACTGTGTGAGATACTCATAGGTGGGAATATCATACAACTGAGCAAGAAAAGTCCAACATTTGTTAACTTTTTGGAGCTGAAGTTTAGTCCACTATTTTATATCATCAATCTTTGATTTGCTGTGTTCTTCCCCACCAATTTAGAAAAGAATTTACCCAAGGTTGTAACAGTTTATTTATACAATTATTGTATAATTATTTATACAATTAAATTATTTTTTCTCTCTGCTTGCAAACAGAAACAGTGGTGATTATGTGTACTATATGGAGTATCTACTGATTATTTTGCCTGGACAAGTGTGTATCACTGAATTTATAAATTGAACTGAACTGATACCCTCAGTTACTTTGCCAAAATTTCTTCTTTTAATATTATGTAAACTGTAGTATGTGGAAGAGGCACTTTTAATTTCTAATTATTTAAGCAGAGAAATGTAAAGACTCAATACTTCCTTTTAGGTTCAGACATAAAATTTCTGGTTGCTACATCATCAGGGATTGTGATTTACAGCATGTATGTAAATGCAGCTTTCTGAATAGACAAACTTACAGGAAATACCGAATATCATTGTATTTACATACACCACTAGGTCAGATATCATTCCGAAAACTAAAAGACAATGAGGAAATATTTCTAAAAGCCATATTACAGTGCTTTGGGGAGGTAAAGAGAGAACATTGTAATGTTTTCCTGTTTGACTGACTCAAGCTACATCCTAGGAGATATTTTAAACAGTGAATAAAATTTCTGTGTCATATGCAAAAGACATAAGCCAAACCACAATTATCCAAGGAAATCTGAAATGAGTATTACTAAGTACAACCTCCTGGATTTGTATTTACTTACCCAGTATGTTGACTATGCCTGCTCATGGTTTTCTTACTTACACCTGTCTACCCCCTTATAATTAAATGCACTGATAAAATTTCATCTAAGTGCAGAATTTCCTTTGCTTGACATGAACACTTTGTTCTACTGTGAATCACCTGCCCCGGCTTTCTATTGTGTGGATGTCCACAAAGGGATGTGCTGTAACTCAAGCATAAGCAGATGGCTCTTTCATTGTTACACATCAAATTGGTATAACCTGTGATTGAGTTCGATGTGGCCCCAGCTTTCTGAGGTCTGTGAAAATTGCTAGGTTGCTCTTTTTAACTTTTTCTTACCACCTCAAGTGTTGTTGGAGGCCCTTGCAAGTCCAGGGCAATGAGATGTTAGGCAATCTCAGTTGTCTAGTGTGGCTTAATGAGCCTGATGTATATAGCACAACCAATCTTGCTTTCATATATAATATCCTTTTAATTGATGTGAACCTCATTCTCTAGGTTGCAGGTATTGGATTACCTTGTAGTTCTTTATTATAATAAGCGAGGTTTAAGCAAGGTGTTAATTTGATTTTTTAACTCCTAAATTCTACCTTTTTTCCTTATCTAATGAAAATTGATGGAGAAAATGTATAATCCCTAAATATCACAATTCTAAAACTTCCACTATTTTGAGATTCTAAAATTATTGGCTTTTGGTGTTCATTGATTCATTTCTGGTTTTTAGTAGGATAATCAAACCTTTTTTTTGGCAGTGAGTATAGATGCAAAATGCAAAGCCATTGCCGTGGTGTAGATGCTCACGTTATGCCCCTGCATCCAGGGAGATACTATTCTCCAACATAAATCAGGCATATAGGAAATAATAGCACAGAAAATATGAACTATGGCATAGAAATACATTAAATTACCTGAATGACATCCCTAATAAAAATCTGAATCTACTCTATAATTGGGTATTTTATGTTTAAGTAGTGTCACTTAATTTTTTCCTGTAATCGCCTGGGACAAATAAATATTTTCAACAGATGCACTTAACAAACGGAAGAATTGGAGGGAGAAATAACACTATTAATAATTACTTCCGGCCGAGCACATGACTCACATCTGTAATCCCAGCACTTCAGGAGGTGGAGATAGGCAGATCACCTGAAGTCAGGAGTTCAAGACCAGCCTGGCCAACATGGCTAAACCCCATCTCTACTAAAAATACAAAAATTAGCTGGGCATGGTGGCGCACATCTGTAATCCGATCCACTCCAGAGGCCGAGGCAGGAGAATCACTTGAACCTGGGAGGTGGAAGTTGCAGTGAGCCAAGATCATGCCACTGCACTCCAGCCTGAGCTACAGAACAAGACTCTGACTCTCAAAAATTTAAAAAAAAATAAAAATAAAAAAACTTCCTACGATGCATTCTTACACAGTTTTCCATTCTTTTAAAAATAAATAGCTGCCTGTTTTCATTCTGGCCATCAAAATTACCTAAAGTCTTTATTGGCAATATCATTGAGCCTCCAGGGAAATTCAAGATATTCCCAACACAGAGATATTTTTAGCTGAAGAGAGTACTGGATGACAATTTTCAACCTGGCACATATAAAGATAAAAAAAAAAAATGGCCTGGGCTCAGTGACTTGGGCCAGGAGCGGTGGCTCATGCCTGTAATCCTAGCATCTTCGGAGGCTGAGGCAGATGGATTGCCTGAGCTCAGGAGTTCAAGTCCAGCCTAGGCAGCATGGTGAAACTCCGTGTCTACTGAAATACAAAAAATTAGCCAGGTGTGGTGGTGTGCGCCTGTAGTCTCAGCTATTCTGGAGGCTGAGGTAGGAGAATTGCTTGAACCCAGGAGGCAGAGGTTTCAGTGAGCCAAGATTGGGCCACTGCACTCCAGTCGGGGTGACAGAGCGAGACTCTGTCTCAAAAAAAGAAAAAAAAAAGTTGGGTAAATGAACAGCAGAAGAAAGATGACATTCATATATCCTATACAATTCTGAATACTTATTTTAGCTATGTGAATATTTTAATGAAAGACATTCATTGATCCAGAATATTTTTTATCTTAACGAACTTTGGCAAACAATGCCCTTCAGTCAGTGACTATATTACCAAGTTTCACCCCACTCTGATCAAGGAAACGAAAACAATGGTAATTGCACACTCAGCATGTGTCACAAAGTAAGACCTGGGTTTAGTCCTAATTATTTTGAATTATGCCACATTGACACACAAATAGACCTCTATTTTGAGTTCATATGTAGAATTAGACTACTTTTTTTATTTTGGGAGCATGGAGAACAATATTATAGGATTATATTAATAAAGCTATAATAAATACTAGCATTAAGCTCTCCTTACGTGCCATACAGAGTTCCTTCACCAAAATGGGCAGAATTTTAGCTGAAGACTTATAATGAAGCCTAGACATTCATGCAGAAATTAAACAATTTGACTGTTATTAGAACAGAGTAAATATGTACATGTTCAATACTGGCCTCTTTGGTTCTCACTTCTTGTTGTTTGAATGTCATTAGGTTTACAGATCCTGCTAACATATCATAAAAACAAACCTTAAGTTTCAATAAATTAACAACTCTAGTTATTTACTATTTACTTGTTTTTCTTATTCTTTTCTTGTATTCCTCCTCATTATGAGTTATTTCAAAACTTACCTTTTGGGTTTTGAGATGAAGAAATAATAGAAAGATAGTTTTTTTTGAGAAGAAAGCCTTTTTTCATTTATATTTATTTATTTTGAGATGGAGTCTTGCTCTGTCGCCCAGGCTGGAGTGCAGTGGCGTGATCTTGGCTCACTGCAACCTCCACCTCCCAGGTTCAGGCGATTCTCCTGCCTCAGCCTCCAGAGCAGGCGGGATTGCAGTCACACGCCACCACATCAGGCTAATTTTTGTATTTTTAGTAGAGACAGGGTTTCACCATGTTGGCCAGGCTGGTCTCGAACTCCTGATCTCAAGTGATCTGCCCTCCTTGGCCTCCTCAACTGCTGGGATTACAGGCATGAGCCACTGTGCCTGGCTCTTTTTTGTTATTTTTAAAGGATACTTTAGTTTTCATAATAATCCATGTGAATGTGTTCTCTCTCTGAACTATAGTGTGTGTGTTTACTTTTTATATATAGAATACTACTGAAAAGCAAGCTGTTTCTGTAAATGAAATAAGGCTGAGCCTCTACCTTTGCTGTGTTCTACGTGTTAGGGAGACCTGGACAGAGACAGCATGATCATCTCATGAACACCACATAATCTCCTGTCACAGCCCAGGATAAAACATTTCCATAAAATCAAGGCTTTCTTTAATAACCATCATATTTATTACAATAATGCCTTCCCATGACAATCAATATGGATATATACAGCCTTGTTCTATTTTTCTCATATTTGGAAGACTTTTGCTTTTATTCCATGAAAATCTTGTATTTCTCCTCAATCATTCTAATTAGAAAAATAGTGCCAGGGGGAGAAAGAATAAAATAGCAAAAATGAAAAGGGCTCCCACAACGCATGGTTTAGATAGCTAAGAAAGCCACGTCAGGCAGTACTCAGGTAGGGGCTGCTTTCTTCTCTCTGGTGGTGAGACTTGAGAATTGGTGAGAGGTGTGAAAGTAGAGCTGACGGACATAGAGCACAGTCCAGGTTTCTTCCATGTTCTCTGCATAAAATAATTAATCATCTTCAGCATTAAGGTAACATGATCTCATGTTTAGAGAAGAGGAGTTGAGAAACACCTACTGGACCTATATTAGGTTGAGTAGTTTAAAGAATTTTGGCCGGGCGCGGTGGCTCATGCCTGTAATCCCAGCACTTTGGGAGGCCGAGGCATGTGGATCAGAAGGTCAGGAGATGGAGACCATCCTGGCCAACATGGTGAAACCCCGTCTCTACTAAAATACAAAAAAATAGCCGGGCGTGGTGGCACGAACCTGTAGTCCCAGTTACTTGGGAGGCTGAGGCAGGAGAATCACTTGAACCCAGGAGGCAGAGGTTCCAGTGAGCCGAGATCATGCCACTGCACTCCAGCCTCGCGACAGAGTGAGACTCAGTCTAAAAAAAAAAAAAAAAATCAGTTTTGAAGCTTCTTCATTCCTGATACTGAAGTATTTAAGACATTCTTCTCATTGGGATTAGAGGGGAATCCCTGAATTTTGGTTAAAAAACAAATCTAGGTCACAAAATCAGCAAAAAAGTATGGAAGATACAGGATGATGCATTTAATTCTTCATATGAATATTCATTTTATGCATACATAACTAAGATTAATTTCAGATTTATCTCCAGACTTGCTGATAACTTATGGAAACTTTTAACGTTAAAGTTAAATTTGTCATTCAGACTTAATCCATAACATTATTTTACCATTTTCTTGGTGATATTAAATGCTGATTATTGTTTGAATATCACAAGAACGTGTGAATTGTTTGTTCCACACTAAAGTCTGGAACATTTCTACAAAATTCAATTTAACAAATATTTGTTAAGACTTCAGACAAAGCCTTCACTACTGCACTACTCTAGGTTTTGAGGACTCAATATAATCTCTGCTCACGAACCAGACATGCAAATAAGGTTCTATGTACTAAGGTCAATAATAGAATTTTGCTGAAGATAAAATAGTATCACAGATGATGGAATAGTCACTGAAATTATAAAGGGATTCTGGATGGTTTGATACTGAGCTGATTAAGGATAATGAGTAAAAATTCACCTGATTCACAAGAGAATTTTTGTGATGGAAACCATCGCATGTGTAAGAAAATACATAAAATTAATTTCAAAAATGTTTTCTTTTTCTTTTTTTTTTAAAGATGGGGTTTCACCATGATGGCCAGGCTGGTCTTGAACTCCTGACCTCAGGTGATCCACCCACCTCGGCCTCCCAAAGTGCTAGGATTACAGGCATGAGCCACTGTGCCCAGTCTCAAAAATGTTTCTAAAGGGAGTTAAGTTAGCATAGGTGCCAGGTAGTAAAGAACAAAAAAATAGATTAAGAATAGTTCAGGAAAACCTTGTATTCAATATAATTATTTTTAAAATAATTATTTTTGTGGGATGAACAAGACATGAAATAAAAATATACAATCTTCAATTAATGTTAGAAATTCTCAATGGAATTGTAAAACCTATTTTAATTAAGTGAACTTGCTAGAAGCCATTCTCTTTGTCACAGCACTGGGTAAATTTTAAAGAGTCTAGAATAATTGGGCAATGCATAAATGTGTCTTATAAAAAGCTGGTTTGTCTTAGCAGCAGGGATGACAATGAAAGCTATCATCTTCTTATTCTTATCCCCGTGTTCTCCCTTTATTCAAGCAACAACTCCTATCTCCTGCACACCTAACTGCAATGCCAGGCAGGAATGAGTGCATGGAGGTTCATTCCTGTGCATAGCAGAAATGCTGTGTACAACCAGGGTAAAAGAATGAATGTTCTTCCTAAAACCATCATGTTTGTGATATTGGGGAATTCACTGAAAACAAAACATTTAGCCTCAGGCAGTCTGCCTTTAATTCCTACAGGCTTCCAAGATCACTCTTTCTTCCAGAATCATCCTTTTAATATTAAAAAAAAAAAGCCCATTAATGATAGAGGGATAAATAAAATGTGGTACATATACACCATGGAATACTATGCAGCCATAAAAAAAGGAACGAGATCACGTTCTCTGCAGGGACATGGATGGAGCTGGAGGCCGTTATCCTTAGCAAACTAACACAGAAACAGAAAACCAAATACCACATGTTCTCACTTAGAAGTGGGAGCTAAATGATGAGAACGCATGGACACATAGAGGGGAACAACACACACTAGACCTATCAGAGGGTGGAGGGTGGAGAAGGGAGAGGATCGGGAAAAATAACTAATGGACAGTAGGCTTAATACCTGGGTGATGAAAGAATCTGTACAACAAAACCCCCATAACACCAGTTCATCTATGTAACAAACCTGTACATGTACCCCTGAACTTAAAAGTTAAAAAAAAAAATCTTGATTCCTTTATCCCATGCGCTTCATCGCATTCAAAGTCTTCAATATTTTCTGGGAGCTTCTTGGTTAATCAGGCTTGGCCTGTCCTCCCTTACTGGTAGTGCCTGCCCTCTGTGCTCCAGAGCAGCTGTTTTCTCTACTCAGTTCCCTCTAGTGAGGAGACCCATCCCACTTTCACCCCACCACAGCACCAAGCACCATTAATTCAGGACCACCATTTGGAGTAGATGAGGGAGAATTACCTCCCACCAAGAGTAGCCAAGTTCATACACAGCCACATACATACACATATATACACATATACACACATATATATACATGTATACATACACATATATATACAGATATGTACATACACACATCTATACATGCGTATATTGCCACCACTGTCCTGAAGCTCCTCATTTATTCCCTTCAGAAGGAATTTCTCCAGCCCCACCCTACCATTTTCTTGTAACCTTAGTCTCTCCCACATTCCTTTTTTTTTTTTTTGAGACAGAGTCTCACTCAGTCGCCAGGTGCCAGGCTGGAGTGCAATGGCGCAATCTTCGGCTCACTGCAACCTGCGCCTCCCTGGTTTAAGCAGATTCTCCTGCCTCAGCCTCCCAAGTAGCTAGGATTACAGGCACTTGCCACCATGCCCAGCCAATTTGTTGTATTTCTAGCAGAGACAGGGTTTCACCATGTTGGCCAGGCTGGTCTGGAACGCCTGACCTCAGGTGATCCACCCACCTCAGCCTCCCAAAGGGCTGGGATTACAGGCGTGAGCCACTGTGCCTGGCCCTATGCTAGACTTTTACAGGCCTGGCAGCACAATAACTCCAGCGTCGGCACAGACATGTGAGTAATGCATTGTGTGATGATGTTACATTGACAATGACATCACTAGGAAACAGGAATTTTTCAGCTCCATTACAATCTTAGAGGTCCAATATGTGGTCCACAGTTGACTGAAATGTACTTACACAGTGCATGACTGTGTAAAATTACTAGTCATCAAAAATCAGTTGTATCTTCAACATTTCCTACCTCTGCAAAAGGCATCACCATCCTCCCGGTTACCCAGGCTTAAAACCTCAGAATTCTGTCAAATTATTTTATTTCCTTTCCTCTCATGTTTAATTACTCACTGATTCCCATCAGTTTTCCCCTGTCATGTTTATTGGTAGCAACACACGATTTCTTTTCAAATAAATAATTTCCTAGTTTAGGCTCTTAATTTAGCCTATTTTTAAAATACCTCAAAGTTTACCATATAGTTATTATTTCTTATTTCTTTTTTTCTTTTCTTTTTTTTTTTTTTTTTTTGAGACGTTGTTTCGCTCTTGCTACTCAGGCTGCAGTGCAATGGCGTGATCTTGGCTCACCTCCAACCTCCACCTCCTGGGTTCAAGCAATTCTCCTGTCTCAGCCTCCTGAGTAGCTGGGACTACAGGCATGCACCACCACGCCCAGCTAATTTTTTTTTGTATTTTTAGTAGAGACGGGGTTTCACCATGTTGACCAGGATGGTCTCGATCTCTTAACCTCGTGATCCACCCGCCTCGGCCTCCCAAAGTGCTAGGATTATAGGTGTGAGCCACCACCCCCGGCCTATTTCTTATTTCTTAAAATATTTTCTATATTTTGCTACAGTTAATCTTTCTAAAGCATAAATATCTCATTTTGTCACTTGTCTGCTCAAAAAAGCATAAAGTCTCTTCTTGGTCCAGAAAGTGAACTGATAGTGCTTGGCTTGATGTAGATGGAAATTCCCATTTCTCCCTTTTCTCCATTGCCCCCCATGTGTTTTCTTCCATGTTGACACTACTACCTAATGTTCCAGGCATATGGAATTCATTGTTTCATGAATAGAACCAACACATTCTAACTACCATGCATTTACTCAAACCATCTGGCCACCTGGAATTTTCTACTATCCCCCATAAAATTTAAATTAAAAAATTCCAGTGTTCTGTCCACCCTGAAGATGTCCCTGAACCTTTTTTGAAACTCATTGACATATCCTGTATCCTGTGATTCCCACAGGCTTTATTGTATATGTAACAATTTAGGGCTTACATTACCCTGTCTTACATTTTAGTAAGTTAATGGCCTGTCTCTCCACTGATCAAACAGTGTCAGGATTTTTTCATTTTTGTTTACCTACTAGTCCACAGAGTGCTATGAACATATCATTTGCTAAGTTAATTTTAAATTGACTTAAAGTTACTGAATTCACCTATCAGCTGTTGTTTTCAAGTATTTATAAAAGAAATGTCCTTGCCTCCATAATTTTTATGTTTTTGGAGGGGGGGGGCCCCCCCCCCCCGCTAAAAAATTAATTTCATTTTTAGAATCACATCTTCCAAAATAAAAGAAGCAAAAACTCCCATACAATTCTAATTCTGGTTATGGGTAACATTAAAAATGGCACATCAATTGTAAAAGAAAAAAAAAAATTCCCATGAAAGCCAGAGGCAAAAAAGATCTCAGATAATAGTATGACTAAAAGCAGAGGAACTTATATGCAATGCACAATTTTAATGTCAATATTGTCATTTTTTCCTGTGTTAGGGGACAATATAACCACATTGATAAACATGCTCTTTTTGTCTCTCCTCATGCTGACCTTACACATCGCATATTATGCTGTTAAAACAACAGAACAAAGCAGAAAATGGTATATTGAAATCCAGCATTTTCTTACAATTCCTTACTGTGATTTTTGAATGAAAATTGAATTTTTTCAATCACTAGGAAGGACTCTGAGTGTGCAGGTGTTCCTTTCAGCTGATATAAACATTGATAAGATTGAAGCTTACTCTAAATTATTTGTCTTACCAGGTCTTGACTGAATCTCAGAACAAAATCCTGTAGTTTCTCTTTATTTTGGATAAACCTTTGTTCTTTTAAAAATTTAGGTACATCTGGTGAAGGAAATGGTAAAAAAAAAAAAAAAAAAAGGCCAAAAGATATGGACAAAAACGTTATCCACTATGTGCTTTGCAAAATGGGTTTAAGTTTAAGGTTTTGGCAAGTGTTTGATGAAAATATGAATTAAGCTCTTTCTCTGTGGAGACAAGGAAGTATTTAGGCATTTAATTTTGGTTAAGGTAAATACTTAAATCTATTTAAAATTTTAAAGACCTTAGAAACGTAAACAAATGGCGTTGAGTTTGGACTTCTCTACAAGATCTGTGTGGAATCTTGAGAAAGGAAGAGTAGAAGGAAACAATAAAAAGAATTTAAATGGTAGTTCCATCTAAATCCTAAACGTAAACATTATACACCTTTTATTTTCTTTTCTTTCTTTCTATTTTTTTTTTGAGACAGAGTCTCACTCTGTACCCCAGGCTGGAGTGTAGTGGTACCATGTTGAATCACTGCAACCCCTGCCTTCTGGGTTCAAGCAATTCAACTGCCTCAGCCTCCCCAGTATCTGCAATCACAGAGGGGCACCAGCCACGCCTGGTTCAGGATGGGGTTTCACCATGTTGGCCAGGCTGGTCTGGAACACTTGACCTCAAATGATCCACCCGCCTCTGCCTGCCAAGATGCTGGGATTGCAGGCATGAGCCATCATGCCTGGCCAATATGTTGCTTTCTAAAACGGAGTTATTAGTACTAGTTTTCATTTGTTGCTAACGATCATTTCTATTTTCACTTAATTTACTCTTAATCTCATGCCACTTTTCCATTTGAGGCTAAATTTGGATTGAAGGAAAGGAGAGCAAGTCAATTCGCAACCTGATTTTTTCCATACAGAGAGTATACATGTTGACTAAAAGGAGTAGCCCTTAATTCTTTTTAAAAAGCCCATAGCAAACAAGATGATTAATGATTTTTATATGAACAAATGTCTTACAGTATTTTAAACATCTAGAGAACAGGAATGTCATCTTCAGCTATTGGCAACAGCATATTATCAACTCACTTTTCCAAAGACATAGAAGTTACTCCTTTTTTCTTAGATCTGACTTCTTAAACTGTCAAATGAAGTAGCTGAGTATCTCACCACCCACAACTTTGATATTTAGCATCCTCTCTTAATTTGCTTTGTATTATATGTACTGTAGCCCTTATTTTAATATTTATATATTCTTACACATATTTCTCAAAAATGTGCTTTCATTTAGGTAAGAAATACAAATATTTTTTTTTTGAGAGGAGTCTTGCTCTGTTGCCCAGGCTAGAGTGCAGTGCCATGATCTCGGCTCACTGCAACCTCTGCCACCCGGGTTCAAGAGAGTCTCCTGCCTCAGCCTCAGGAGTAGCTGGGATTACAGGCACCCACCACCACACCAAGCTAATTTTTGTATTTTTAATAGAGATGGGGTTTTGCCATCTTGGCCAGGCTGCTCTCGAACTCCTGACCTCATGATCCACCCACCTCAACCTCCCAAAGTGCTGGGATTACAGGCATGACCCACCACATCCAGCCGAGAAATATAATTTTAAGGGAGAAGTTGACTCATGCCTAGTCCTGTATTTTTTTTTAATTGCTTATCTGTCCTGAAGAAATTAATGTTGCCTTACTGAATATGATGCTGTCCTTTTGGGGAGATTCCTGCAAGTTATCACAGCTGGAGATTTTATAGGTGTCTACATTAAACCTTTCTTTCTTTTTTTTTTTTTTTTTTTTAGATGGAGCCTTACTCTGTTACCCAGGCTGTAGTGCGAAGGCGCGATCCCGGCTCACTGCAACCTCCACCTCCCAGGTTCAAGCAATTCTCCTTACTCAGCCTCCTGAGTAGCTGGGATTACAGGCACATGCCACCGTGCCCAGCTAATTTTTGTATTTTTAGTAGAGATGGGGTTTCAACATCTTGGCCAGGCTGGTCTTGAACTCCTGACCTCATGATCCACTTGCCTCGGCCTCCCAAAGTGCTGGGATTACAGGTGGGAGCCACCATGCCTGGCCTACATTAAACCTTTCATTGAGAGCAGAGATTAACTTGCAGCTACCTTGCTGACACAAATATATCTAAGAAATCAACATAATCTTTCAAAAGCCCTTTGGCTAACACTAGTTTGTAGCCACTATAAATACAGTGGTTCTAAGTTTGTTCCAGGATCTCAAAGCCTTAAATTATTTCATGAAAGCCTACTGCAAATGTCGGCATATAATGCTTACAAAGACGTAACTTGGCGTCTCACACTGTATTATTTTAGTTTTAACCCACATGAGATCCATCAACTTACCTTTATAGAACAAATAAAAGACCCCTTTGGAGAAGTCTCAGGATAAAAAATGGGTGTAGATATGTTCCTTGGGAGAGGAGTAAAGAAAGCATGGGTGTACATTCTCTGTCTATAAGAAATTGTCACTGTAGCTGTTGTTTCAAAATCTGTGTACAGTCCTGACCCACCAATTGACAATGGCAGCCTGACTCTAACATTCAGGTGTGTTATTCTAAATTTCCTGAGTCTTCTTTATAGCACAAGAAGAAATCAGGACATTCTGAAAGTAATACACTGTGGATATTTACATGGCCAGAGTATAATTTTTTCTGCTTAATAATAAAACTTAATAATAAGATTAATAATAAAACTCTTATACAAATGCAAAGTAAACCTCTGTCAAAATTTATTTCCCTTATTCCTGAGGAAATCGTTAGGTGGGAAAGCTGATTCCAAGAGCAAGTTAAAAAAAATTATAGATTTTTTTCCCCAAAACAAGAAATGATAGAATCAGATAACTATGTTAGAAGCAAAACTGATTAATAACAACACGTGGTACTGGGAAAACTGGATATCCACAGGCAAAATATGAAGTTTGGGCTCTTAACTTACATAATTTACAAAAATAAACTAAAATGGATCAAATACTTAAAAGTAACAGCTGCAACTCTCAAACGCTTAGAAAAAAAATAAAAGAAATATTCTTTACGTTAGATTTAGCAATGATTTCTTAGATATGACACCAAAGGTATAGAGAATGAAAAAAACAACAAATAACTTAATTTTTATCAAAATTAAAAGTTTTGTGCATTAAAAGTCACTGTCAAGATAGTGGAATGACAAAGAATGGGAGAAGATATTTGCAAGTCACATATGTCACATGACATCAATAGATGCAGATATCATATGTGTAACAGAATGTATAAAGGACTCCTACAACTCAACAACAAATAATAAATGGTCCAATTTTTTAAATAGGAAAAGGACTTGTAGATAATTTTCTAAAGAAGATATACGAATGGCCAAGAAGCACATGAAAAGAGGCTCAATATCACTAGCCATTAGCAAAATGCAAATCAAAATCATGATGAGATATCATTTCATACCCATTAGGTAGGATGACTACAAAAAAAAAAAAAAGAAACCCAGAAAATTACAAGTGTTAGTGAGGATTCAGAGTAAATGGGAACCCTTGTGTGTGGCTGGTGGGAATGTAAGGTGGTGTAGCTGCTGCAGACAACAGGTGGCTCCTCAAAAGTTAAACACAGAACTATTATGTGATCCAGCAATTCTATGCCTAGGTAGATGCCCAAAGTAACTGAAAATAGACACTCCAACAGACAATGACCACCAATGTTCATAGCAGCACTATTTACAGTAGCCAAACGAAAGAAGCCACTCAAATGTTCGTCAATAGATGAATGGATAAACAAAATATAGTATAATCACATAATAGAAACTTATTCAGCCTTACTAAGGAATGAAATTCTGATATGTGCTACAGAATGCCCATCGCCACAAAATGCATAAACCTTGAAAACATTATGCGTAGTGAAATAAGCCAGATGCAAAAGGATAAATACTTAGAATAAGCAAATGATAGAGACAGAAAGAAGAATCATTACCAGGGACTGGTGTGGGTGAGAAGTTATTGTTTAATCGGTACAGAGTTTCTATTTGGAATGATTAAAGAGTTCTGGAAATGGACAGAGTCAAAGATTGAGCAATATGGTGAATGTAATGCCCTCTGAACTGTACATTTAAAAATTATTAAAGTAAAACATTTTATAATATGTATATTTTACCACAATTTAAAAAACAAAAAAAGAAGATTAAAAGAAAAATACTATGTCTTCCCAAGTGCACTGTATTTTTGGTTATTAAGTATAAATTTTCAACTTTATGAAATTCATTTGAAAAAGGGAATTGGAAATGTTATATAATGGAGTAATTGTCACAATAATGCGTACAGTAAATGCACTCAAGAACAATTTTTCTGATGCCTGATAAACTCCTATGAGTTTTGAATTAAAGCTGATTAATATCCCTCATGGAAACAGATCCATAATGTCTGGCATTTTCTTTTTCTATTAGAGAGAAACCTACAAGTTAACACATAATCGCATAGTGTCTAGGATCAAATCAACTAATACACAGCCAAGTCAAAAGAAAATGAAGTAATCTTTGGGTTGGCCTGTTAGATGATAGCTTTTAATAACGTAATATTACACTAAAAATATATGTCTTATGTCAGAGTTTTAGATACTTTTCCTTAGCAGCCTCCTAGCACAAAAATGTCCTTGGTTAGTGCTAATCTGTAACTAAGTCAGTTCCTTATTTTGATATCAATAATCTATAAGTGTTATTTGTTTGTTTGTTTATTTTGAGACACAGTCTCCCTCTGTTGCCTGGCTGGAGTGCAATGACGCAATCTCCGCTCACTGCAACCTCGGCCTCCCAGGTTCAAGTGATTCTCCTGCCTCAGCTTCCCGAGTAGCTGGGACTACAGGTGTGCGCCACCATGCCCAGCTAATTTTTGTATTTTTAGTAGAGACGGGATTTTACCATGTTGGCCAGGATGGTCTTGATCTCCTAACCTCGTGATCCACCCGTCTCGGCCTCCCAAAGTGCTGGGATTACAGGCATGAGCCACCACGCCCCTGGCTAAGTGTTATTCTTAATCAAAAAAAAAACAGGAAAAGCTTATCTTACTATATTTGACGGATCATTCATGTAGCTTCAGAAAGAGTAGTTAAACACCTAGATGAAGTCTTCCCTCCACCAGATTCTAAAATACAGTAGGAATCATGGCTTTCTGAAAAGACTCCCTTACCAATGTGAGGCTGGAACTATAGAACAGGTGCTTTTTCATGGAGGACTTGGTAGGTAATTGGCTCAACATTTAAAGTATAAGTTTGTTCCTTAACAGGTATTTTCATACCTTATAAACGACGTATGGCCTTGGATGTCCAATTAAATCCCAAGACAAAAGGACAGATTCTTGATAAAACTATGCAGATAATGAGACAGCAAGTAAAAAGGGCTTCCCGGCAGAATCTCCGGCCAGCTTGCACACTGGAAGAAGAGCATACTGGAGGAGGGGCCTCGGGAAGTTTGCAGCGGGCAGGAGCCTGGCCTCTTCCGTTCCAGGGTGGAGACTGGGATTCAATCTGTGAGGCAGGAAGCTGGCTAGCAGGACTCACTTTACTGGGAGTCTCTGTTCCCCTTTATTTGTTCCTTTTACCCAATATATTCCATTTTTCTCACCCTTGAAAGTGTCTGTGAGCCTAATATTTCATGGCTGTGTGACAAGAACCCAGCTTTTGGCTGAACTAAGGAGAAAGCCCTACAATAATAATATGATGTCCTATAAGCATGGAGAGTTAATAAAAGTGTATTGTTCTGAATTCTCAGAGAAAAATAGAAATTAGATACTGTTTGAATGATGTATTTTACTTACCAAGTATAGTCTACCAAATTGAAGATCAGAGATAGAAAAGGAAACTGTGTAATTAACACTGGTTCTACTGGATGATGAGTCAGTTTTTTACTTTGATAAAATCATCTGCCAATGAGGCAAAGAAACTCTTGAAACAATGAGACTTAACAGTAAGTTGGTATGCTCAGTACTTTATAGAACATTCAAGTAACTGTTAGAGGAAAGCCAAAACCACCCAGAGATGCCACTGAATGGCAGTGTTTAATTTATTATAGAAAACAATAATATAAACATGGAGAAGAATGAAATTCTACATTAGGGTTCAATACTATTTCATAAAGACTTGACCAGTGTTTCACCTGAGGGCATGTATCTCTCTAATTTCCTATTACAATCTCTCATCTATTAGGTAAGTGTCTACAATTCCTAAACCGTTCATCTTAATAATACTTTCCCTATATAAAATGAACTGAAATCACTGGGCCCTTTAGATTTGACAGCTCACCTCATGCAACTCCCAAAGATGTGAGGAGCTAATGACGAAATATGGACCACACCAAAAGAGCCTAATTTCTTTTAGCATCACTCATTTTGTAAGGCAAAAACTGTCATGATTTTTCTAGAGATCACCTAGGAAATCTAAAATGATACTTCTTTTTCTTCAAAACTCAGAAAATATTTACTTTTTAGAGTTTAAGATATAATTTAAGATGGGCAAAAATCAAAAGCATTATCAGAGGAGATTTGGTCAGCATGATTAAGATAGGATTACAGGTGCAGAGAAGAAAATGGTGGCAATAATCACAATGACAATACAATATTCTAAAATAAGCATTGAAAAAGATACCGTAATTGTTAGAAAATGCATCTCTTTCATAATGAATTACTTACTTATGCTGTACAAATATGTTTTCCCCTTATTTTTCTTTCTAGCTTTATTGAAATATGATTGATAAAAACTGTACATATTTAAGGTATATAATACGATGTGATGTATGTATACATTGTGAAGTAATAGCCAGAGTCAATTAACATTTCCGTTAACTTATGAAGTTGGACTTTCTCCGTGTGTGTCTGTATGGAAATACTTAAGACCTACCCTGTTCGCAAAGCTGAAATATACAATACGTTCTTATCAGCTGTAGACACCATGCTCTACATATAGGTCACCAGAATGTATTCATTTTTTAACTAAAAGCATAAGATGTTGGTCAAAAAGTACACTTTGGCCAGCAACTCCCCATTTTTCCTACCTCCTAATCCCTAGCATCTAATGAGTTTAAATTATTTAGATTTCACAGATGAGTGAGATTGTGTAGTATATCTGTCTTTTGGTGCCTGGCTTATTTCACTTAGCATTATATTCTTCTGGTCCATCAGTGCTGTTGCAAATGGTAGGACTGCCTTCCTTGTTAAGGCTGAATAATATTCCATTGTATGTATATGCCACATTTTCTTTCTCTACTCATCTGTAATAAAGGCTATTATTCAAAATACACAGAAAACCCTTCAAATTTCATAAGAAAGCAAACAATTCAATTAAAAAATGAGGAAACAGGGTGGGGCGTGGTGGCTCATGCCTGTAATCCCAGCACTTTGGGAGGCCGAGGCAGACAGATCATGAAGTCAGGAGATCAAGACCATCCTGGCTAACAGGCTGAAACCTTGTCTCTACTAACAATACAAAGAATTAGCCTGGCTACAGGTGGTGGCATGCACCTGTAGTCCCAGTTACTCAGGAGGCTGAAGCAGGAGAATCACTTGAGCCCAGGAGGCAGAGGTTGCAGTGAGCCAACATCGTACCATTGCACTCCAGCCTGGTGACAGAGAAAGATTCCATTTCAAAAAAAAAAAAAAAAAAAATGAGGAAACAATATAAATGGGTAAGTCACCAAAGAAAATATTAAAATGACAAATAAGTTTTTGAAAATATATTCAACAACATATGACTTTAGGGGGATAAAGTGATTCTATATGTTGAAATTTCCTTTAACAAAGAAAGTAAATAGAAAACTTTCTTAGAAAAACAAAATCAAAGTGATACATTGTCAGCTGATCTGTCTTACAAGAAATACTAAAGGAAGTTCTTCAAGGAGAGAGAAAATAATGCAAGTGAAAAATGCAGATACACAATAAAGAAGCAATAGATGAAAAAGAATAAAGTCAAAAACATTTTTCTTATTCTTATTGATCTATAAGACAACTGTTTAGTAACAACAAAATATTGAGTAATTATAGAATGTGGATAGGTGAAATGAACAATAGCAATGTTATAAGGTACAAGAAATACCATCTGGTAGTATTTTTATGGTATGCCTACACTACATGCGAAGTAACAGTTTTATTTGAAAATAAACGTAAAATGCATATAATCAATTCTAACTTATTTAAAGATACACTTAAAATGCATATAGTCAATTCACGGCCGGGCACGGTGGCTCACGCCTGTAATCTCAGCACTCTGGGAGGCCGAGACCGATGGATCACCTGAGGTCGGGAGTTTGAGACTGGCCTGACCAACAGGGAGAAACCCCATCTGTACTAAAAATACAAAATTAGCTGGGCATGGTGGCAGGCCCCTGTAATACCAGTTACTTGGGAGACTGAGACAAGAGAATTGCTTGAACCCTGGAGGCTGAGGTCGTGGTGAGCCGAGATTGCACCATTGCACTGCAGCCTGGGCAACAAGAGCAAAATTCCATCTCAAAAAAAAAAAAAAAATGCATATCATCAACTCTAGGAAAACCACCACAAGTTTTTAAAAGAAATGATGAGATCAGGTCTCATGAAATGATGAGATATGCCAAGAGCTGAGAGAATATGAAATAATAGAAGATGCTTAATTAAAATAAGAAGAGGCAGGCCAGGCACAGTGGCTCATGCCAGTAATCCCAGCACTTTGGGAGGTCAAGGTTGGCAGATCACCTAAGGCCAGGAGTTTGAGACCAGCCTGACAAACATGATGAAACCCCATCTCTACTAAAAATACAAAAATTAGCCAGGTGTAGTGGCATACACCTGTAATCCCAGCTACTCTGGATGCTAACCTGGGAAGTGGGTTTCAGGGTGCCAAGATTGTAGCACTGCACTCTAGCCTGGGTGACAGAGCGATGCTCTATCTCAAATAAAATGAAATAAAATAAAATAAAATAAAAACAAATTAATATAATTGATGTTTATATCATACTTCAACAAAAGTAGAGTACAGAAAAAGTATTCTTCTCTAGTTTGTACAAGACACACTGCATTATGGGCCATAAATGTCTTAAAATTTTACAAAGAATAAAGTTCATACAAAGTATGCACTCAGACCAGAATACAATTCAAGTAGAAATAAATAACAGGAAGAGCAGAACATTTTTCAAATATTTGAAGACTTAACAAAACCTTTTAAATGCATCACAAGAGAAGACTAAAGAATAATTAAAATATTTGGAATTAAATGAAAATGTAATCACAACTTATTAAAATATGTGAGATACAGTAGAAACAGCACATAAAGATAAATTTATAGCATTAAATGTATATATTAGGAAAAAAGATGTGAAATCAATAACCTAAGCTTCTGCCCTAAGAAACTAGAAAAAGAAAATCCGAAGTAAGTAACAAGAGAAAAAATATACAAAGCATAACAGATACCAATAAAGTAGAAAACAGGGAAACAATGGAAAAAATCAATGAAACAGGAAGCTGTTTCTTTAAAAAGACCCATAAACTTGCTAACATTTAGTCAAACTAATAAAGAAGAAAAGAGAAAATGCACAGCTTACAAATATTGGAAATGAAAGAGGGTATGGGTTATGACTACTGATTTTGTGGACATTAAAAGGATAATAAATATATTAAAAACTCTATGCTCGCAAATTTAATAACCTATATAAAATGGACAAATACCTTGGAAGACACAATATGCCAAAATTCACAAATTAAAAATAGATAGGCCAGGCACAGTGGCTCACGCCTATAATCCCAGCACTTTGGGAGGCCAAGGTGGGCGGATCATGAGGTCAGGAGTTCAAGACTAGCCTGGCCAATATGGTGAAACCCTGTTTCTACTAAAAATATAAAAAATTAGCCTGGTGTGGTGGCAGGTGCCTGTAGTCCCAGCTACTTGGGAGGCTGAGGCAGGAGAACTGCTTGCACAGGGGTGGCAGAGGTTGCAGTGAGCTGAGATTGCACCAGTGCACTCCAGCCTGGGTGGCAGAGTGAGACTCTGTCTCAAAAAAAAAAAAAAAGTAGATAACATGAGTACTCTTATGTTTATAAAAGGCATTGAATAAATAATTAATAAACACCCCCCCAGTGATTCCAGGCCCAAATGGGTTTAGTGGTGAATTTTATCAATCATTTAAAGAATATATTATAACCATTTTCCACAGACTTTTCAAGAAAATAGAAACAGAGAGAACACTTCCTAATTTATTCTATGAGGTAATTATTACCCTCTTACCAAACCCAATAGACATAACAAGAAATAAAATCTATATATCAATGTCTTTCATGAACAGAGCTTCAATAATCCTTTACAAAATACTATGTGATTTAATCTAACTATACATTTATTCTAGGTATGCAAGGATGCAAGACTGGTTCAATACTAGAAAATTATCTGCAGAATTTCCCAAATCAACAGGCTAAGGAAGAAAAATCATGTGACTTTATCAACAATGTAGAAAAAGCTTATGGCAAAATCTATCACCCATTTATAATTTGAGAAACGCTCAGCAAATCAGGAATTGAGGTGAATTTTCTTAACTTGACGACGAACATCTACAAAACCCCTAAAACTCTCATGCTCAATGATGAAAAATGGGATGCTTTTTCCCAAGTTAGGAGCAAGAAGAGTTTTTTTCTTTCACCACTTGCAAAATGAAACCACCACTTGCAAAATGAAACCACCACTTTGGAAGACAGATGGGCAGTTTCCCACTGGCCATAGCTACAATGGGAACTACATGGACACAGGGAGGGGAGTATCACACACTGGGGTCTGTGGGGGGAAAAGGGGAGGGATGGTGGGGGGTGGGGAGTTGGGGGAGGGATAGCATGGGGAGAAATGCCAGATATAGGTGATGGGGAGGAAGGCAGCAAATCACACTGCCATGTGTGTACCTATGCAACAATCTTCCATGTTCTTCACATGTACCCCCAAACCTAAAATGCAATTAAAAAAAAAACAAAAAAACAAAAAAACAAAAGTCTTGTAGCACAGCAAGTGTGTTTTTAGGTGTTTATTCATCTTACTTGAAAACTATGTCCACACCAAAACTAGCACATGAATGTATATAGCAGCTTTATTCGTAATTCCCCCAAACTGGAAAAAACCAAGATGTGTTATAATCAATGAACGGATTTTAAACAACAAACAAAGACACTATTGTATGTCATATAAGGGAATATTATTTCAACTAAAAATAAATGATCTGTCAAAATACTCAGTGAGGAGGTTTAATAGGTGAAGCACATGGGCATCCTTTGGACCAGTCAAACTATTCTGTATGACACCATAACTGGAAACATGATACTATGCATTTGCTATAAAACAAAGAGCACAAAGAGTGTCACTTAATACATGCAAATTTTAAAACAACAGCAGCAAAAACATAGGGGTTCTAGGGCTCCTGGGATGGAATGCAGACGGTGATAAAAAATATAAAGCACTACAAATGTATAAAGCCACCTCACTCTAGGGAGTGGGAAAAAGGTGCTGATATAAGCATCTTAGAAAATGCATGGGCCTTCCATGGTGGCTCACACCTGTAATTCCAGCACTTTGGGAGGCCAAGGTGGGCAGATCAGCTGAGGTTGGGAGTTCGAGACCAGCCTGGCCAACATGGTGAAATCCCGTCTTTACTAAAAAGACAAAATTTAGCTGGGTGTGGTGGCAGGTGCCTGTAATCTCAGCTATTCAGGAGGCTGAGGCAGGAGAATCGCTTGAACCCAGGAAGTTGCAGTGAGCCAAGATTGTGCCACTGTGGAAGGGAAGGGGAAGGGGAAGGGGAAATGGAAGGAGAAGGGAGGGGGGAAGAGAAGGGGAAGGGAGGGGGGAAGAGGGAGGGGGAGGAAGGAAGGAAGGAGGAAGGAAGAAGGAAGGAAGGAGGAAGGAAGAAGGAAGGAAGGAGGAAGGACAGAAGGAAGAGGAGGAAGAAGAAGGAAGGAAGGAGAGAGAAAGAAAGAAAGAGAAAGAAAGAAAGAATGAAAGAATGAATGAAAGAAGAGAAAGAGAGAGAGAAAGAAAAAGATAAAGAAAGAAAGAAAAAGAAGGAAAGGAAGGAAGGAGGGAGGGGGGGGAAAGAAGGAGGAAGGAAGGAGGAAGGAGAGAGAAAGAGAGAGGGGAGAGAAGAGAGGGAGAGAAAAAGAGAAAGAACAAAAGAATGAATGAAAGAGAGAGAAAGAAAGAAAAAGAAAGAAAGAAAGAAAAGGAAGGGAGGGAGGGAGGAAGATAGAGCATGAAGACTGAAAGCAAGAGAAACTGCAGACAACCCATGTGCTCTGGTGGTATAGTTAGCGATGCTGATATTACAGAAAATAAATGTACACTGGAACTAGACAGTGAAGTAAATGGATGGCAAATCCCAGGTTTCTCACTGTTAAAGTGGGGAGGTTACACATAAGCAAGGGGAGGAGGCCAAATGATCATGTGATAAAGGAATTAAGTTGTAGACATCAGTATCAACTTACTAACACTTACACATATTGCATATAGAAAACACAGTTCCATGTATATACACTACTTTGTATACACCCATTTATTTCCTTGCTCTGTAAGCTAAGATGGTCTAGAACCAATAATATCCCAGCAGAAATGAGCATATCTAACATCCAAGTCTTCAATTCTTGGGTTGTTGTTTGTTTGTGTGTTTGTTTTGAGAGAGAGTTTCACTCTTGTCACCCAGGCTGGAGTGCAGTGGCACAATCTCAGCTCACTACAACCTCCGCCTCCTGAGTTCAAGCAATTCTCCTGCCTCAGCTTTCCAAGTAGCTGGGATTACAGGTGCCTGTCACCACACCCAGCTAATATTTGTATTTTTAGTTGAGACAGGGTTTCACCACGTTGCCCAGGTTGGTCTTGAACTCCTGAACTCAGGTGATCCACCTGCCTCGGCCTCCCAAAGTGTTGGGATTACAGGCATGAGCCGCCATGCCCCACCCAAGTCTTGGTTTTTAATACTCCAATCAAGCAAATCAGGCTCCTAGGAGGAATGACTGATTTTAGAAATTGAAATAAAACAGGAAATAATACATGATCTGCCTGGAACATCTAGTTAGGCCAGAAAGTAAGAAAGTATAAAAACACCACCACCACCAAAACCCACAATGTAAACACTCCCAGTTGCCAAGCTTAGAACAATTTGACCAACAACATAAAGAAAGAAGTATTGGATTATAATCCAAAATATAAAATAAATATCTGTGAACAAATGGTCATATAAGTATATTTTTGAATAAATAACGAGAGAGAGGGGACAAATACTCCATGCAGAAGAATTCCAAATTATTTATGTAGATACTTGGCTTTCAAGGAAGTAGTGCATAATTTCCTGCTCCTTAAGTGTTCTTTCCAAAAACTACAGTGTGAAGAAGGGGCAAAAACAGTAGCTTTAAGGGGGAAAACCTGACAAGCACTACCTTAGTCAAGTGATCAAGGTCAGCACCAACCGGCGTAAGTCATGTTGATGAGTCTGAGCCTTGATATGAGATGCAGAAAATGGCACTTCACCTCTGCAGTCTTTTTCCCCCAAAACCCCAAACTGCAGTTTAAACACGAAGAAAACCATCCAACACATTTAAATAAAATGTCAGTTTATAAAATTCCTGACCAGTACTCCTCAAAAGTCTCAAGGTCATCAAAACAAAGAAAGTTTGAGAAATTCTCATCATCAAGAGGAGTCTAAGAGATGATGGCTAAATGTAGTGTGGTGTCCTAGGTGGGACCCTGGAACAGAAGAAAGTTAGATACAAGCTAAGGAAGTCTGACTAAAGCAGGGCCTTTGGTTAATAATGTATCAAAACTGGTAATGTAACAAATGTGTCAACACTAAGAACAAAGGAAACTGGGGAAGGGGAAGGGTTATTATCTTCATAATATTTATGTAAATTAAAAACTTTTCTTAAAAAGTTTGTTAAAAATGCACTTAGGGGTAATTTGTTCTACTGTTTCTCTAAACACATTGTCGACCTAATATAACCAAAAGGGTTAGAATCTAATTTAAAGAGAGTCTATTCAAGTGTGAGTTGGGCCACGGGGAACTCCGGCGTGAAAGAAATGGAGGCAGTGTTTTGAAGCAGGGAAGTTAAGATTACATTTATATAGGCAGAGAGAGAGAGGAGTTTTTAGCAGGATCACATCATGCACACAAGGGTGGCACATAGTTACCACCTTTGTGTGGTAACTGTAAGGCCGGTTGCCTAGCAGGGAGCTCGGACACGCCCATCCTTCCCGGCAACAGGGAATTACGTCACCACTCTGCACCCGACACCTAGCCCCCACTGAAAAACCCCCGCCCAAAAATGTCAAAAAAGCCACACCAAACCCTGCCCAATAACTCTTTGTCCCGTTTAGGTCATTCTTCCCCAACACGGCCCACTCACCAAAGATCCTGCCTACCTACCAGTAATAACTGCCTTCACTCCACTTCCTGGGTCCCAATATCCAGTCAAGTGCCTTATGCTTTGTCTCCCCTATGTCAATCAAATGCCTTCACTCCACTTCCTGGGTCCCAATATCCAGTCAAGTGCCTTATGCTTTGTCTCCCCTATGTCAATCAAATGCCTTCACTCCACTTCCTGGGTCCCAACATCCAGTCAAGTGCCTTATGCTTTGTCTCCCCTATGTCAATCAAATGCCTTCACTCCACTTCCTGGGTCCCAACATCCAGTCAAGTGCCTTATGCTTTGTCTCCCCTATGTCAATCAAATGCCTTCACTCCACTTCCTGGGTCCCAATATCCAGTCAAGTGCCTTATGCTTTGTCTCCCCTATGTCAATCAAATGCCTTCATTCCACTTCCTGGGTCCCAATATCCAGTCAAGTGCTTCATGCTTTGTTTCCCCTATGTCCAATCAAATGCCTTCACTCCTTATAAAACCCCTTACCCTAAAAAGTTAAGTGCGACTCCTCTGGCCCTTACCTGGATGATAGAACCTCGCCCAGGAGCTGAATAAATCGGATTTGCATTTTCTTATACTGGCCTCAGTTTCCTCATTTCGACTTGACAATATACCTTACAGTAACTATGGTTGGTTAT
Source organism: Ateles fusciceps (assembly GCA_036589455.1). Classification (NCBI taxonomy): domain Eukaryota; kingdom Metazoa; phylum Chordata; class Mammalia; order Primates; family Atelidae; genus Ateles; species Ateles fusciceps. The sequence goes on from JAZHEH010001198.1 coordinate 38,349, forward strand.
ACGCAGTGTTTCTCTTGGGGAAGGATACATTTACAATTGTTTTTTTAACAGAAAGTGTAGTAGTCACGGATTTTCTGTTTTCTGGTCTAAGGGAAACAACAAAGGGGAAGTTAGTCACCAGCAAAAACAGTTAATTCAGAAGGCAAGAGGTTTTTGTGCCTGATGTCATTTAGTAACCGTATGTGACTCCGATTACAGTCATTTCTCTCTTAATGTGTTATTAGGGGGTCCAGCAGCTTTTAAATTTCATTTATTTTCACAATATCATGAGTTTGTTTTTCCTAAGGATATTATTACAAATGCATGTGAGCCATGGAACTGTCTTCTAGGAAACTTTAATATGGATAAGGGAAATTATAAATTTCTAAGTGGATTTATAGGATATAGTGCTTCTAAAAGTATTTAAAAATCAAATCTGGAAACAATTTATTTAAAATATCAAATCCTGAAATAATTTCAAGAGGTAGTGCTGTATGAAAAACATTTTAGGAAATGCTGATGTTTTCAACTCATTTATTTGCAGATAAGAAAACACAAATTTAGCCATGTACCTTGTCTAAGCTATACACTTAAATTGACAAGTTTCTGATCTTGAAACTGCAAACTCTTAGTTTTCATTCTCATGCTCTTTCAATTCTACTTATATATTTTATTTTATTTTCAAGTTAGTTGGTGGGTAGTGAGGAAAATGGAAATAAGAGCAAATAAATTCCAGAGAACAACAGAAAGGAATATTAGCTAATAAGATAAACACAAAAATATCAGGAAGGGTGAGGAAATGGAGTTGGAGTATTGGTGATAGACGTCGGTCCATCATTCCGCTAAACAGATCAGTAGAATTTTTTTATTTTAACAGCTTTCATTTTATTTTTAGTTGACACAAAATAATGGCTTATATTCATGGGGTAGAAGAGTGATATTTTGATATATAGCTATTTGTGAAATCACCAGGTCAGGAGAATGAGTTTATCACCTCATCCATTCATCATTTTTTTTGTGTTGAGTACATTTAAAATCCTTTTTCTACCTTTTTGGAAATTTATTAATACAATAAAGTATTGTGAACTCTATTCACCCTGCAGGACTGCAGAAGACTAGAACGTATTCCTCATATCTGGATACAATTTTGTGTCCCTTAGTCCAGCTCTGCCCATCTTCCCCTCCTCTCTCTCCTTCCAGGCTCTACTAACCATAATTAGTGATTTTTTTTTTTTTTTTTTTTTTTTTGAGAAGGAGTCTTGCTCTTGTCTTCAGGCTGGAGTGCAATGGCTCGATCTCCGCTCACTGCAACCTCCACCTCCCGGGTTTAAGCTATTCTCCTGCCTCAGGCTCCTGTGTAGCCAGGGTTACAGGCGTCTGTCACCATGCCTGGCTAATTTTTTATTTTTAGTAGAGACGGGGTTTCACCATGTCGGCCAGGCTGGTCTTGAACTCCTGACCTCAGGTGATCCCCCGCCTCAGCCTCTCAAAGTGCTGGGATTACAGGCATGAGCCATTGTGTCTGGTCAGTAAAATTTTATATATATTGCATTTACATGCCCAAAACCAATATTCCATCAACATGTCAGCCTTTGTAATGCCTAAGTTTAAAATATCAATTTGCTTATATTAACAATTATTTTTCTCTATATAAGCATATAAAATGCAAAGCATAAATTTTTGTATTTAAAATGTCTTAAATGTGTATATAATCTCACAAATTCTAGCTTTACATTTCTCTTAAATTTCAGTAAGCCTTTGACGAATCATACATTTAATAATCTTATTATGCCCTGTTTTTTTTTATTGAAGTGACTACTAAAATATCACTTTCTCCAGCAGCCTCTTAGCATAATGACATCAGAGATTATTACTTTCTCCAGTGAAACCTAGAATAGGAAATGTCTATAGTCTCACACAAACAGTGCAAAAATTGTCTAAATCTTTAATAGAACCATGCTACTACATTCTTGACAATGAGGATGAAGAGATTAAATTTAAGGTTCTTATTTCATAATAACAATGACCAGTGACAAACTCAATTTATGTGAGACTATTTATGAGCCATGTGCAGCACTATTCATTCTGCCTACTTTACAACAGCCTTTCAAATTAACCCTACTTCAATACTTTACATGAGTAATCAGGGTCCTGAATAATAAAAAGGCAATCTGTCCAAAATCACATAGCCAATGTTCACAGCTTTGGAATGCACATGTGTCTGATTCCAGTGCTATTGGACATTCTGTGGCATTGCACTGTCTTGTAAAGACAATCAAACATTTTATATTTTCTGTTGCTCTCTTTCTCTAAGCATCTCCTTACGAGATGCTAAGCTGGCTAGCTAGGTTAAAAAGCAGGGGAAAATTACCAGCTAGAGACTGTGGGGTTGTTTGCGCAGGCTCAGCACACAACTTTCTCAATTTGTATCTAACGTTGTGTAGATACAACCGTGAGCCCGAGTGAGGTGGCTGGAGGCAGGGAGTGGCAGCTGGCTCTTTTCTTTCAGGCTGACATTGACCTTGGACAGCTGGGGAGCATGTAGATCCCAACCAGAGGGACGTTTGCGTGGGATTTCAAGCAAGGGCATTCTGTGAACTTCATTTATTGAAGAGACAAGGTCTTAATCTTGAAGATATTGAAGGAGGGAGAATTCCAAGCGCTTTGAAGATATTGCAAGAGGGCCCACCTGTGGCTATTCATAATGCGCCATCCAAAACACTATCTTGTGGTGGAATTTGGTGATATCTGAACCAAAAGAGACCCCTTTGGAAGATGTATGCATAGAGCAATACTGGATACCCAATTAGAGTAGTTTTCTAGAGGAAAAGTACTTCTCTAGTTGAGTTGTAAAATGTTCTCGCACCAATTTTTTTTTTCAAATACTAATTTCACTTGAACGTTGAAGTGGTGGAAAAACTCAGAATTCTTGGCTGTCTAACCCTTGGTCTTTTCCATTTCCCTATGCTGCTCTTATCTTGGATCCACCATAGAAATATAAGAAACGTAATGCAAACCCTCCACGGCATTAAGATGATTCTCAGTCAACAGAAAGACGTTTCTGAGGGGGGAAAAAATCATCGGCTTAATTAGATGAAACTAAATGATGCATTATTTTAAATGTCCTATACTTATCTTTTAAGAAATTTTTCTTACTCACTAAATCAACATATGGCAGAGGGAATTAGCAGCTAAATTATGTTTGGTCTTATATACATGTAAAGAAGTTTAAATTGTATCCAGTTGGCCTTAGAAAACCACTGTTAGCTTTCAATAGAGGATTGATATTAGGAGCTTTTAATTAATTAATTAATTAATTATAGAAAAGCACGCCAAGGATCAGGCAGATAGAATAAATCTTCTATAATAAATTGATATAACTGTTCCCTCAGACTGCATCTATTATTGCATTCTAGTAGCTTCCAGGAGGAGCAGCCTTAATAAAACCACAAAAGATGGATTATGCATGCTACCTACTCCCCCCAACTTAGACTAGGACAATTTTCTGTGTAAATGGCTAAATCTCCAATACCAGCCTCCTAAAATTCAAGCTTGTAGGATACCCCAAAGTACACTTAATGGTACAGCGTCAGAGAAAGACAGTTAAGTTTTGAAATAAAATTGTTCTCAAGAGATGGAGAACCTAGGACATATATTATATAGCAGCCACAAAACAATGGCTTAATTAGGTATTTCGTCTTACCTAAATCAAGACATTGTTTACAACCTGAAGCTTGTAATTAAGAGTAGAAATGGGGCTGGGCGTGGTGGCTCATGCTTGTAATCCCAGCACTTTGGGAGGCCGAGGCAAGCAGATCGCTTGAGGTCAGGAGGCAGTGATCCAGACCAGCTCGGCCAACACGGTGAAACCCTATCTGTACCAAAAGTACAAAAATTAACCGTGGTGGTGCATGCCTGTAATCCCAGCTACTTGGGAGGCTGGGGAAGGAGAATCCGCTTGAACCCGGGAGGTGGAGGTTGCTGTGAGCTGAGCTAGATTGCATCATTGCACTCCAGCCTGGGCAACAACAGCAAAACTCCGTCTCAAAAAAAAAAAGAAGGCCAAGCGCGGGGGCTCACGAATGTAATCCCAGCAGTTTGGGAGGCCAAGGCGGGGCGGATCAGGAGGTCAGGAGATCAAGACCATCCTGGCTAAAACGGTGAAACCCTGTCTCTACTAAAAATACAAAAAACTAGCCTGGCGTGGTGGCGTGTGCCTGTAGTCCCAGCTATTCCGGAGGCTGAGGCTGGAGAATCGCTTGAACGCGGGAGGCAGAGAATGAGCTGGGATCATGCCACTATATTCCAGCCTGGGAGACAGAGGGATACTATGTCTCAAAAAATAAAAATAAAAAAAGGAGGGGCAGAAATGGCTGAGGATAGGTCCCATCCTAACCTACTGGAACCACTTTGGATCAGCAAGGCCTTCCCACTAACCTGAGATGAGAAAAAATTGGAGCCCAGGAAGCCAGGAAAATGTCAGAGAAGCACAGAATGTAATCATTGGAGACAAACAATACCGAAAAAGTGAAGGACTGGAGAGCCAATGTTTGTTGGTGCGGGGATAGACTGGGGAATAAATGGATAAGGCTGAATCACACAAATTAGAGCCTCACTTTTCCTCTTTTCATTCCCTGTGAAGTTGGCAAATGCACTCAGAGGGCAAAAACTGCCATTTAAAAAGTACTGATTCAGTGTTAATGCCTAATATCTGAAAAGAACGTTAGATCATATTCCAATACGCGCCAGGATACGTGAAGATTGAAAACTGTCATTGTCATTGTTGATGTGCTAAGTGCTTGTGTAGACAACTCCATGTTAATATACGGATTTGTTGCTAATATTTACACATAGAAAACAAACAAGTTACACCCATTGAAATCTGTAGCGTTTGGGAGGAAGCTGACTGCCCTTCTTGTGCTTAACAAATACTTGTAACAATTGGGGATTTTAAATTCTGGAATTTAGTTTTAACGGAGTAATTTCTGTTCTTGTAACCATTTGTCAAAATCTATGACTTTTTGAGAATGCTTTTCACCATCTTAGGATATTGTTACTACTAGAAAAAAATCTAATTTAATATTCCAAGGTTCTGGAATGTGTTAAAATATTTTGATTTTATTAATATTTTTCCTCAGAACTGAAAGATTAACATTTTAATTATAAATCTTACTGACAAAGTTGTATAAATAACTACTCTAAATTCTTTTTTAGTTGTTGTTGTCGAGACGGAATCTATTGCTCTGTCACCCAGGCTGAAGTGCAGTGGCACGATCTCGGCTCACTACAGCCTCTGCCTCCCAGGTTCAAGTGATTCTCCTGCTTCAGACTCCCAAGCAGCTAGGACTACACAAGAGAGCCCTGAGGCTTCACCATGTTGGCCACGATGGTCTGGATCTCTTGACTTTGTGATCCACGTGCCTCGGCCTCCCAAAGTGCTCGGGTTACAGGTGTGAACCACAGCGCCCGGCCTCTAAATTCTTAATGAAACTAGACACTAAGATATTAAGATAGGGGACAAAGATGTTTGAATGCAAAATTATTTGGAGTAAGGATACGACCTAAGAAAAATTAAATGGGTTTGGTGAGAACTCTAATTAACCTAATCAATAATGGGAGTCAAATCGTTTACAAGAGTGAATGCAGCTGAGATAGTTTAAATTACTAAAAAAAAAAAAAAAAGAAAGGAAATGGAAGGGGCGTCTTGAATGGCTAACCTCTAAGTAAAATAGAATGCTAGACTGGACAGTATTTAATGATAATTCTATTTTCACTGAAAGCATCCAAGTAAGAAATAATGCACTATATGCAGGAAAAATAAGAACTGGATAATGGCAAGGTAATAGATGTCATTTCAGAAACCTGAAGAACTGTGTAATTCATGGATTTTTAGCAAAAAAATATTTATTTTATATAAAAATATTATATAATGTAAAACTATTACTTCACCAGCAAACCACTATATAAAATACGGTAAAATGCTGCCTACAGTTAAAATGCAATGCATGATAGAAAAGCTTTACCACTCAATGTGTGGTATTACGGAATGCTCATTACTTGCATGACTGTCTGTTGTTTTCCCTAGAACTCAGAATTAAAATCTTGTATGCAGGAATAATTCAAGAATATATTTATAACAAATTTTATTTTTAATAACAAAAAGTGAAAGTGACTACAATGTGTGGCAATTGTCACTTTCACTGTTATTAAAAATAAAATTTGTTTTTTATCTGTTCATTGAGATAATTAAGATAGCACCCTTATTAATAATACATTATTAAATGTCATAGGTTATTCAGTACACTTTTAAGTAGAAAACTTTGGTAACAAAGCAGTGTGTATAATATGACATCATTGGCATGAATAGGACCTAGTACAGCGATGGTCTAAGAAACTTTCCATGGAAAAGTTCTCTTATCTGCACTGTTCAATATGGTGTAGTCATTAACCATATGTATCTTTTCTACTTATTTAATGAAAATATTGCGAGAATATAAGAATTTCTTTAAAATTGAAAAGAAAGTTCAAGGGAAATAAGATTAACATATTCAATTTTAGTTATATTTTCTGTACAGATGTAATTATACCAGTTATAACTTACCATTATATCATACTGGTTATAAGTGTTGGAAAACAGGAAACATAAGGAAATAAGCAAAAATGAGAAATATCTGTTAGGCAAGTTCTAGAGATACACAAATCCATAATCTAAACAACCTTGTATGAACCTTAGTGAAAGAGAAATCTAGAACAAGACATTGCACAGATGAGAGGATGTGAAGACAGACGAATGGCTCAGAACTTGCTGGGTCGTAATGACGAACAGGGAGACATTGACTAAGCCAATGCGTCTTGAGGTGCCTACTTCGTGTTTACAGGCACTGGCAGTAGGGTAGTGAGCTAAGCCCCTGTCCTCATTAAGTGCACATTCTTTGGGATGATTGTGAGCATACCGAGGTAGCTGATGACACAGTGAGTCTCATGAATCTCAACCATTTATTAGCCATTACCAACATCTGCCATTCTAGAACTATCCAGCACATTTGATGCTATACTGGATTTCCTAATAAAACACATGTCATAATTATAGCTTGAGAAGTTATTTCAATTTTTTGGGGTTTTTTTGAGATGGAGTCTTGCTCTGTTGCCAGGCTGCAGTGCAGTGGCACCATCTCAGCTCATTGCAACCTCTGCCTCCCGGGTTCAAGCGATTCCCCTGCCTCAGTCTCCAGAGTAGCTGGGACTACAGAGACGCACCACCTTGCCCAGCTAATTTTTCTTTTTTTGGTATTTTAGTAGAGAGGGTGTTTCACCATGTTGGCCAGGATGGTCTTGAGCTCCTGACCTCGTGATCCGCCCTCTTCAGCCTCCCTAAATGCTAGGATGACAGGCGTGAGCCACCGCTGCCTGGCCTATTTCAATTTTTATTTTAGAATATCAGGTTTCAACTTTTTTACTCTAAAACCCTGCACTGTGAATAAAGAACAATGATCCCACATGCCTTGTAGATAGTTTTGTAACTGTGATTTCTGCCCAACTCAGAGACAAAGTTCCCAATAAGTCAGCTATAGCTAACAGGAGAGCTGCAAAAATTTCTTCTAGGTTTATGATTTTCTCTCGTTAAAAATGTCAAGTTTTGCTTGACTTTGATTTAAAACCACACACTTTTTAAAAAATTTCACATAACTTATTTCTCACAAATACTGCCTGCTTAATACACCAATGCTTTGTTTAGTTGTTTCATAGTATGAATGTCTAATATTCTTCAAAAATAAGGGAATGTCCAAGTCAAGGACACCCTCTCATTTTCTAAGGATCTGTTTTAAAGTACATTATAAAGACAGTTACTTGTCCAGCATAATTAAATTATAAAGTAAATGTTTTAGCAGATATTTAAAGGTTCTTTTAATTCACACATATTCTAAAATTTGGAAAAACACATTACTTTTTTTTGCCTGAAGATCTTTCCTGGAATTTTATTTTTAAAATGACTTTTTTTTTTTTTTTTTACAATTAATATTGCCAAAAAGAAGAAGAGAACAGAATTCTCTGAGTGGGTAAAACAATGTTGGAGAAAAGTAAAAGACACATAATTCAGCACTGGTTCAGCCTTTCTTGGTTTGCTAAATTTTAAGAGTGATTTCTGTATGTTTGCCCAGGATTTCAGGAATGCCAATAAATGATCTGTAAAATAATAGGCACTACATTTCACTCTGAAATGAAAACTTTTTAAAAATCAGAAAACTTTTAAAAAACCTATACTAAAGTCAGAACAAGCTCAAGGTCACTTCTGGACTTAGGCGTCCAATTTTTCCGTAGGGTTGGGAAAGAGAACAGAGTTTAAATACAACTTGCAAAAGAAGGCTTCATTTGCTCACTCCCAAGTATCTCTTTGCACTTAAGAGTGCTTATCTGCAAAGCACAATGTTTCATTTCAATGGAATATTTGACACATAGGCTCAATAGGTCTCCCACTCATATTTTACTTTAATTATTATGCTTACAATGTACAATCATTTCCTTTATTTATAAATAGCCTGTTTAAAGGAAATCAAAGGCTGACAAAGTTTGGATTGCCATGCATTTTTAGCATTAATGATGACATAAAACATGTACTCATTATGTCCTGTTAACTCTTCAGTCACCAATTCTTACCCCAGCGGCTGTGGGTAACTAGCTTTTCCTGATGATCTAACTTACACTAAGGCTGAGAATCTAAGGGAGCCCCCTTTTGGTTTAAGCTCTTGGGGCCACATTGTGTTTCTGTCACGGGAGTGATGGTAAGAGGGACTAATTAAAAGTCCGATGAATGTGCCAGGGTTAAAATCACAGGCTCTGCTCATTACCAGTCGTTTACCTAAGGATATTTCCAAAGAATTCCTTCAAAGTCTGAAAAGAACAGAACCTGAAGAGGGGGAGGGAGGAAAAAGCTGAGAGAGCCATTTAGAAATATTTTATATTAGAAGTAAGTTTTGTTTTAATTCATGGATGCTCTCAGTAGAAGAATCGGATTTAGTGAGCAGTTCAAATATTGTTTTTTTTCCCAATTGGTGCATGTGTGTATTTGTGCATGTATGAGTGTGTGTTTTAAAGGCGGGGGTGGGGGATATCCTCCTTAAGTCTAAAGAGTAGAAAAAGAAATAGGAAAAAAACATCAGAACCATTTTGTTAATTGTCTTTTTCCTGCTGTTTCCATGGTAATACTGGCAGCCAGACTTCTCTGCAGACTGACAGTCCAACAATTCACACACTACACCCTTTCAAGCACAATGAATGGCCGTGAAAGAGGCCGAACAGGCACCATTCAGGAAACATGTGATATCTACTCAATGCACTACCTTTCATCCACATTTTCCAAATTGCAGTTAATTTAATTCTAAACAAATGGCTAAGGGGTACAAATGAGGATTAGAAGGAAAAGAACATCTTGAGCTCTAATGGGGATGGTTTGTGTGAAGAACAATATAGCACTTTCTTCTGTTGCCAAGAGGGCTGGATGTGAAGATGTACTTCCCTCCTCCTCTGAAGCCTTCGCCTGGACTCCGCATCAACAGTGAGAACCATGGCAGAAAATTTCCTGGCAGAACGGAGTTCGTGTAGGTTTTGGCTTCCCATTTGGAAACACATTAGCTACAGTATGATATTATTGCATTTTACTATGAAATAAAATTTAACATCAGACTTTTCACTGACATGTTGGAGCTACCACTTTCTGTAAAGTTACATTTGTCTTATCGTTAACATCCTTCAAAGTTCAGGTAAAGAAAAGCAGTGAATTATAAAGTTCCCTGTAACAATACACAGGACAAGAAATTATCTTTCTGTAGTCTAAAGTTACGATATGATGTGTGTGTTTAAGTGGCAGTAGAGTAGGCCATAGTTATTTGAAAAACAAAAATAGAACAAGAAAAGGTGGCATAAGGCCCTACAAACTATTTCACGCTATTTGGTTGGGAGAGTCAAGATGCCCGTCTGCCGTGTTCATGTGAATTTTTAGATAAATGACTCAGAAAATTCAGGAAAATCATCTTGGGGCACAGTATATGCAAAGCGACATTTCTATTTCTATGTTTTTAATTAAGATAGTATTTTTTATTCCAGTGGTGGGCTTTATGTGTTAAAATATCATGAACAATTTGTTTGGAGACGCACTAAAAATACCCTTAAAATTTCATGTTTAATGTCACAAATGTACATCTAAGCATATCAATATTTCTCGGCTACATTTAACTTTTTAAGAGATCATCCTGACCTGGCACCGTGGCTCCTGCCTGTAATCCCAGCACTTTGGGAGGCTGACAGGGGTGGATTGCTTGAGCCCAGGAGTTCGAGACCAGCCTGGGCAACATGGTGAAACCCTATCTCTACAAAAGACACAAAATTAGCCAGGCGTGGTTGTGCACACCTGTACTCCCAGCTACTCTGGAGACTGAGATGGAAGGATTGCTTCACCCTGGGAGGTTGAGGCTGCAGCGAGCCGAGACCGTGCCAGTGCACTCCAGCCTGAGCAACCAAGCGAAAACCCTATATCATAAGAAATAAATAAACAAGGACATTCTTATTTATGTCTACTGATCTGGTCCAGGAAAAATAATCCAAATAAATTTGCTAACAATCATGGTTCTCCATTACAACTTAGTCCTGTTTGAAATATGAGCATGCCTAGAAATGCATGTGCATCAGTGAATTACACAATGATGATTACATAATATGCTTTAATCCAAGTGAGTTATTTGAGAGGTACCTCATTGGTCTACAGAAAGTTTCTGATTTTTGACTTTATAGTAGTTTCAGAAGAATAGACTTTTCTTCAGTTGGATTGGTAAGCTATAAAATAATCTATAAAGAAATGAGACTTGTAATAGATTTGGATTCTGAATGAATTGCCCCAAATCTTTTCAGAAATTTAAATAACACTAGAATGATAGTATTTCAGATGCTTGACAAAGGTCTTAAAATTCTTTTTTATTCATTCTTCTACTTGTCTTTAATGTTTAGGATCCTTCGGGTTGAAAACCTGCAGTTGCTGAAATGCACAGGGCAAAAGGTCATTTTCTTCATGTATCAGAGCTGGCGTCTGATGTTTCCTTGTGAAAAAGCATTGTTTGATGCAGAGATTGAGGTGGGGAGCTGCCACTATTATTTCTGAAAGTTTGGACCTGCTAGATGAACTGTTGATGGCTTTCTTTTGAAGAGGGGTAGAAACTGATATTTTTAGTGACTTCCATTAGAGCCTGGCAATATCATTTCAAGGCAAGGACTCAAAAATGTCCAGCACTGGGCAGAGGCACAGGGCGCCTCACTGTCAGAGGGCTGGCAATGGCCTGGCCTCCATTCAAGGCTCACATCAAGACCTCAACTTTGTTTACTTGTTTTCAAGCCTCTATCTCCATGGAACTAAAACCTACCATGGAGATCTCTACTTCTGAGATAACTTGGAAAAACCTGTGTTCAGCGAGTGCCAAGCTCACTTCTGTGTGTAATTGTATCTCTTGAGGGAGAGGGAGAGGAAGAGTAACTGTACTATGAATAATATTTGTAAAATCCATGAACTGCAAGCAATTCCTTTTTTGTAATGTTTCTAAATAGAAAATAAGAAAGGTTATGTTAAATACTTAGAAGTAGCCTATGGAGGAAGAAGCACAGGTAAACGTTATTGGAAAAAAGTGTTACAATGCCTAAAGCAAGCTACTTCAATGGTTAATTGAGAAGACGCACTTGTGGCTGTATAATGGTGCCTAAAAAGCTAAGTTGTGTCTATCCATAGGCCTTCTAAAGGCGCTTTCTCTTTTGGAAACCAAAGTCTCTTGGAGTAGATTGCAAATTTAAAAAATATATAATGGGGCCAAAGCGGTGGCACACTCCTTTAATCCCAGCACTTTGGGAGGCCCAGGCGGGTGGATCACTTGAGTCCAGGAGTCTGAGACCAGCCTGACAACATGAGCAAACCCCTTCTCTACAAAGAATACAAAAATTAGTCAGGTGTGGCGGCGTATGCCTGTAGTCCCAGCTACTAACAGGCTGAGGTGGGAGGATCGAGGTTGAGGCTACAGTGAACCATGATCACACCACTGCACTCCAGCTTGGGTGACAGAGTAAGATCCTGTCTCTGAAAATAATAATAATAATGACTTTGTCCGGGTGTGATAGCTCATTCGAATTCCTGAACTTTGAAAGGCTGAGGTGGGAGGAGCACTTGAGCCCAGGAGTTCAAGGCTGCAGTGAGTTGTGATTGCACCATCGCACTTCAGACTGGGTTACAGAGCAAGACCCCGTCTCAAAAAATAAATAAATAAATAAAATAAAAAAGACATTATTTTGAATATAAAAAAGAGAAAGATAATTAAAAGGGAAGCGCCAAGAATTGAATTCCATGGCAAATTAACTATACACTTTATCATGGTACATAGTCATTTATTTATTCCCAAATGAACAAATAATCGAATTATTATGCAGAAGATTTTAGCGTCCAAGACTCCCAGAGATTCACAAGCATATATGGGAAACTCAGGAAACTCCTGAAACCACATGCTACAGTTGGTATGTACTTGTCTAAGTGCATTTTTCCGAGGAGAGGGTCAAGATTTTAATTAAATCTCAAAAGACGACATTACCCAAGAGTTTAAACATCACTGTTTGCAGAGTATTAAGAACATTGGTGCTAAATTGCTGTGTGCTGCATATGACTTCTTCAGTTTCTGTTTCCCAGAGGAACTGAAAATACCATCACCATGAAAACTAACAAATTTCCACTCAGATTTGATAAGTTCCTTTAAAACAAAAATATGTGTGGGTTGTCTATGTGCATTTGTAAGAAGGGAGTGTCCTTGACCTTTTTCTCACACTTGGTCAAGAGAAAATTTACTAAACTCAGGAGCCTTCTATAAGTTGATGATAATTCACGAGTGATTTCAAGTATCTGCATTTACACTATTGAGATGGCACAGAAGGGACACCGAGAATGAAGACTCAATGTCTTTTCTTACTGTGGAGCACAGATATGAGTCTGATTTAACTTTCCTCAAAAACTGATCTTCTGGCCTATTTAAACTTTATTTGAAGACTAACAAAGAGCAGCTGAAAATCTTCCTCTTTAGAAAACATGGAGGAAAAAAACAGGAATGAATCACACAGCATCGTCATTACGGGCATATTAACTCCCTATTACAGGGAAATATGGGTCCCTTAAACCACCTCAAAAACTTCAGCAAACGCTGACCTAACAGCAGATGTTTAGCTGTGAATTTAACTTGTCATCTTTAAAGACAGTATTTAATTGTTTCCCTTCATTCGGCCAACAAACAGCTCTTTCAGGAAGGAAGGGCAATGTTATTCACATTCTTTCTACCAAAAATAAAATGCTGTTATTCTTATTTTGTTTTAGCAGAAAATATCAATTAATATTGGTCATGGTAGCCATGTGTCTATGTGAAAACAATGAGGATAGCAAGAACTATTAATGCTTTTATCTGGATATTCAATTAATCCAATGATGTCATCCACAAATACATGGAGATGAAGAATGAGAACCTCTCAATTTGAGCATTTGCTGGCGAAATAGTTTTAAATATTTCTATACAAAATAAACAACCTCTAAAATGGCAGCTTCAAATTCATCTCTAAGCTTTTTTCTCTTAAAACAATATCCTACTATGCAATTCTTGATTATTTAGCTTTTTATTTTATATGCAATGTGTTCTTTTCAACTATTCATTATGCCATTTTTTTAGAAGATAAAACGGAACGGGAAAAAAAATTGTTGGATTTTCTGTATTGCTCAAATTACTGATGATTAACTAATTTGAAAAGTACTCTAAAATGAGAATTTTACATCAGTCGATTCACTTTCCTAATGGTCTTATTCCTTTGAAAAAACACATGTGTGTGGCCGGGCACAGTGGCTCATGCCTGTAATCCCAAACTTCGGGAGGCCCAGCCTGGTGGATCACAAGGTCAGGAGATAGAGACCATCCTGGACAACATGGCAAAACCCCATCTCTACTAAAAATACAAACATAAAATGAAATTGAATTAAAATTTTAAAAAATTAGCTGGGAGTGGTGGCACGCAACTGTAGTACCATCTACTCGGGAGGCTGAGGCAGGAGAATCGCTTGAACCCGGGAGGCAGAGGTTGCAGTGGGCAGAGATGGCGCCACTGCACTCCAGCCTCGTGATAGAGTGAGACTCTCTCAAAAACAAAAACGAAAATAAAACAAAACAAAATAAAAAAGCAGGTGTGGGTTGGCCTCTTCTAAGCATGGTTCTAAGTGCTTTGTATGTTAATTAGTCCTAATAAAACATGCTTCAGATAGAAGCTGTGATTATGTACATTTTTGTTTTTCGAGACGAAGTCTGGCTCTGTCACCGAGACTGGAGTTCAGTGGCGCGATCTCCGCTCACTGCATCCTCTGCCTATTGGGTTCAAGCCGTGCTCCTGCTTCTGCCGCCTGAGTAGCTGCGACTGTAGGCGTGCGGCACCACGGCCAGCTAATTTTTGTATTTTTAGTACAGACCGGGTTTCACCATGTTGGCGAGGATGGTGTTGATCTCCTGACCCTGTGATTCGCCAGCCTTGATCTCCCAAAGTGCTGGGATTACAGCTGTGGGCCACTGTGCCTGGCCATGTGTTTATGCACATTTTACAGATAAATTAAAAAAAAAATGGGTTAAAAATTGTAAATAACTTATTCAAGGTACAAAGCTCATACATCATATGGCCAGAATTTAAAATCAGGTAGTGGAGCTCCAAAGTTCTTAGTTTTTCAGGAGTCTGAGACCAGCCTGGGCAACATAGTGAGACCCCATTTCTATAAAAACAAATATTAAAAATTAGGCATGGTGGCACACTCCTGTAGTCCCAGCTACTCAGGAGGCTGAGACACAAGGATCACTTGAGTTTAGGAGGTCGAGGTTATAGTGAGATATGATGACCATACCACTGCACTCCAGCCTTGGAGACAGAGTGAGATCCTGTCTCTTAAAAAAAAAGGTTTGGAGTTTTTAACCCAGATGTTTTGTTTATCTCCCATGTATTTGTTTTGCACCAATTTAAGGAACTTCATTCAGTTTTATTTTATTTGTATTTGCTCTGCCTTTTTCATCCTTTAATATTAAACATTTCTTTGTTCTTGTTTTAGATATATCTTCTATAAATAGTATATTACAGGATCTTTAAAAACAACTCGGTAGTATTTGTATCTGAAGTGGCAGATTCAGTCATTAACCCGTTTGGCGATTACTGATATATTTCAATTTTTTATCATCTTACTTTAAATTTAACATATGTCTTGCTTTTCTTAGCTTGTTATTTCTCCTTTTCGTCTTGCTTTGTTATTTCTTGAACTCTGCTTTGCTTGCTTTTGTATTTCATTCTCTCTAAAAACCTAATGATTTACGTGTGTCATCTTCAATTTCTTCAGTGTTTTGTGGTTTTCCTTGTAGAGGATTTTCACCTCTTTGTTTAAATTTATTCCTAGGTTTTTTGGATCTTTGTTTAAATAAGATTACCTTGGGTTTTTAAATTTGTTTTTTGTGGCTATTGTAAGCAGGATTACCTCCTTGATTTCTTTCTCAGTTAGATTATTATTGGGTTATTGAAATGCTACTGATTTTGTAGGTAGATTTTGAATCCTGAAATTTTACTGAATTCATTTGTAAAATCTAAGAGTTTTTGATGGAGTTTCTAGGTTTTTCCAGATATAAGATCACATCATCAGTAATGTAAGCATTGCGTTTTTAATAATTTTATGTGAATAATATTTATTTATGTAAATAATATTTATTTGGATTTATTTATGCTTACCATTTGCTTTGCTCTCTGTTCCTCGTTACATCTAGAATTTCCTTCCAAGTTTCTTTCTTTCTGAAATACCTCATTCAGAATTTCTGGTAGTGTTTGTCTGTGGATGATAAACACACTCAGTTTTACTATCCCATTGTGTTATCATTTGTATTGTTCTTATAGAGAAGCATGCTATCAGTCCAATTGCTCTTCTGTAATCAATTTATGTTTTCCTTTTATATTTTTATAATATATTTTCTTATTTTGGGATTCTGCACTTTCATTGAAATGTGTTCAGGTGTATATATTTTTAAATTTATGCTAGTTAATATAGGTTAAATTTTATTTACTTGCTACTTTTTTTGGGGGGGGGCGGGAGAGATGGAGTCTCGCTCAGTCACCCAGGCTGGAGTGCAGTGGCACAATCTTGGCTCACTGAAACCTCTGCCTCTCAGTTTAAGCAATTCTCCTGCCTCAGCCTCCCGAGTAGCTGGGATTACAGGCACCAGTCATCATGCCAAGCTAATTTTTGTATTTTTGTAGAGATGGGGTTTCACCATGTGGGCCAGGCTGGTCACGAACTCCTGACCTCAAGAGATCGGCCTGCCTAGGCCTCCCAAAGTGGTGGGATTACAGGCATGAGCCACCATGCCTGGTCTACCTGTGACTTTTTTTTTTAGTTCAGAAAATTCTCAGACATTCTCTTTTTGACATTGTGGGACTTCCATTCTATGCATCTTCTCATTCCGGGAGACACTAACATGTCTCATTCTCTCCTTCATAGCCCTTACTCTCTCTTTCATCTCCCTACCATCTCTTTGACAATTTGTGCTGGATTCTGGATACTATCTTTAGATGCAAAACTGGTTCACTAATTCTCTATCCAGTAGAATCTAATCTGCTATTTATCCAACCACCACGTTATTCATTTCAACGTTTATTTTTTATTTCTAGGCATTGTGTTTCTAGAAATAAACCTTATCTAACTGAATATGTCTGGTTGCTAATGGCTTCTCACTCTTGAAAATTATAGTTTTTTAAAAAACATTTTCTACATGGTTTTTTTTTTTTTTGCTTTTTGTTTTTTGTTGTTGGTGGGTTTTTTTTGTTTTTTGTTTTTTGAGATGAAGTCTTGCTCTTGTCTCCCAGGCTGGAGTGCAATGGCAGGATCTCAGCCCACTGCAACCTCTGCCTCCTGGGTTCAAGTGATTCTCCTGCCTCAGCCTCACGAGTAGCTAGCTGGGATTACAGGTGCTTGCCACCATGCCTGGCTAATTTTGTATTTTTAGTAGAGATGGGTTTCACCATGTCAGCCAGGCTGGTCTTGAACTCCTGATCTCGGGTGATCTGCCTGCCTCGGCCTCCCAAAGTGCTGGGATTATAGGGGTGGGCCACCCCGCCCAGCCCCTACATGATTCTTATATTCTCTACCTAATATTTCCAATATATGGAGTATTTAGAGGTCTAAATCTGCTGTTTGTTGCTTCTACTTTCTTTCACACACAGTGGGACTTTTCCTTGTGTTGCAGGTTGGGGGAGCTCATGTTTAGTTAATTCTAATCCATGGAGTTGAGAGCTGACACGTTTGGAAATGTTTTCCAACAGATAGCATGTGCATGCTTTGAGCTCTATTGCCTAATCTTTGTAAGGAGAATAATAACACTTTTCTCTACTAAAAATAATTGAATTAAGTAATTTTTTTAAAACAACATTAAACAGACATACATGACCTGAATGAAAATCTGAACAACATGTAACAATATGTAAGTGTAAGAGGCTATTATTTAAAATTAATATTTTAGAAGAATGATACAGTATCATGCACTCTTTCTATATTAGTTCACCAGATTATCCAGTTATTCTATGTAAGAGGAGCTTCATTATAAGTAAAAATAATACATAAATAATAATAATAATTATTATTACAGTGATTGAGTGGTTCTTTTTCCAGGCATTATTTTAAGATTTTACCTTAACTACTCAATTAATCTAACATCACTATGATGTGTCCAGGTATCGTTTTCTTTGTATTTATTCTATTTCAGTTGTGAAGTTCTCCTTGAACTTGTGGATTCTTGTTTGTAATTTATTTTGCAAATTTCTTAGCCACTATTTTTTCAGATATTTTTTCTGACTCATTCTTTTTTCTCATTTCTTTTTTTTCCTTTAGTTCCATGAAAACTTATGCTAAAGCTTTTCTCTGTGTCTCATGCATCTCTTACATTTTTTCCAAATGTTTTGATCCGTTAGGCTTTCTATATCTCAATCTGGATTTTTTTTCCTAGAGATATCTTCAACTTCACTAGGCTTTTATTTAACTGTATACAAATCCTATTAAACTTGCCTACTGAGTTAATAAGTTGAGTTGCTGCATGCGCAAGGTCCAAAATGTCTATTTGATTCTTTTTAACACTTTCTAGTTTTCTACATCTCCTTACCGTGGCATCTAATTCCTTCAACATATTAGTCATAGTCATCTTCAAGTCTCTGCAATACATTCTAACACATGAATTTCCTGTGGGTCTGTTTCAGGCCTGTTTCTATTACCTGTTTTTTCCCTTGGTTTTCAATTGTGTGAAGTCATGTCCTGATATGATTAAAATTTTATGAAATTCTGGATATTGCATATAAGAAACTCTAATATGCAGATCTCAATAATGTTTTCTTCTTCCAAAGAGGATTTACTGTTACTTCTGGCAAAGTTAGGATAGGGACAGATAGCCTCCATGCTAATCAGGGCTGATCCATATCAGGGCTTTGGAATTTTTAAGAGCTGGTCTATTTCTGATTCACCCTGATTATTCACAGAGACCTTTGAGGGGTCCAGCTGATAGCCTGGGGTGTTAAGTGTTTTCTGCTTCTTCCTGAACTCTGAAATCCAATTTTTTTTCCCCTCAGATTTGTATAAGAATTTTGAAAGCTCTGCCAACATATCAGCCTTTCAGCAGTCCCCTTGAAAACAAAGATTCTTCAGGGGAAAAGCAACCCTGAATATAGGGATTCCATCTCTGAGCTGAACTGCAAAATGTCATCCCTACAACTCACCAAATGTTTACTTAGTAGCTTTGAGTGGTTTCTCACACACACACACACACACACACACACACACACACACACACTTCTGCATCTTCGACCTGTGTTTCTAAATTAATATACTTAATTTTTAATTTTCAGTGCTTGCTGGTGGCTGGCATGGAATAGACAATCAAAGCATTGTGAAGAGTGTGCCTAGAAACATGATACGTTCGTTAAAAATGTATTTCTTTCCTCTTTCTTTCACAATGTATTCCTCGTCTACTCTGTGCTAGTACCTCACAGATATTATCATATTATTTAGTAAAACCCCTCTGATATTAAAATTACAAATGAGGAAATAAACACGAAGACCACAAGCAACTCATCAAAATTTGCTTGTGTTCAATAGGATAACTGAGATTAAAAACCAGAATGTGATTCTTTTCTTTTCTTTTTATACTAATTCTCTCTAGTCTTTTTCACTTTGTCTCCTCTCTCAGTCTTTCAGTCCCACCTCCCCTTTCCCTTCCTTTTTTTCCCCTTTCTTTATAACATCTAAGGAGAAGATGTGGTCTGAAGACCTTTTTCGGCCTAGACTCTGACTAGCCAGAATAGAGCATGGGTGAGGATGTCCCCATGATGACCCTTGGGCTGTCTGATGAATCAGGAAAAGGGAGGTCAGAGCTGCTACACAGCTCAATGTCTGTTCCACCATCTCACCCCTTCTCCATCAAGAACTCTTTCATATGTCCATCCTCTCTCTCATCTCCGAATGTCCCAATTTACTGGGTATTTGTTCACGTTTTGCCGTCCTCTCTTCCCCTGCTTTAGTTTAGCGGCTATTATCGTTTGTCTGGAATACATCAGCCTCCTAAATGTGTCCCTAGTTGCAGTTTTGTCCAACCCCAATTCATTCTCCCAAAAGCAGTCAAATTAATCTTTCTAAAAGGCAAAACTTGGATGATGTCACCTGTGTGCTAATTCAGTGGCTTTACATATCCCTCAGGGGGAACCCTTAGCAGGGACCTGAAGGTATATCACAGCTTATACCATCTCTCTTGTTACATTTTCAATGGTGCCCTGTCCTCTTCCTAATTTTATTTTGTCTTTTTACATACTATTCTCTCTATGTAAATAAAAGGTGTTTATCTCTTCCCATTCTGTCTTAGGTAATGCTTTCTGCATTTTTTTTTTTTTTTTTTTTTTTTTTTTTTGAGATGGAGTCTCACTCTGTCACCCAGGCTGGAGTTCAGTGGCTCGATCTTGGCTCACTGCATCCTCCGCCTCCTAGGTTCAAGCGATTTTCCTGCCTCAGCCCCCCGAGTAGCCGGGACTACAGGCATGTGCCACCATGACCAGCTAAATTTTTGTATTTTTAGTAGAGACGGGGTTTCACCGTGTTAACCAGGATGGTCTCCATCTCCTGACCTCGTGATCTGCCTGCCTCTGCCTCCCAAAGTGGTGGGATTACAGGCGTGAGCCACCATGCCCGGCCAATGCCTTCTATTTTTAATATCGACTTAGGCATGTCTTCCTCCAAGAAGATTTTTCTAATAACCAAAGGCAAGATTGGATAACTTTCTACAGGCTGCCCTGATCTCTGTGCAGTCCATATCACCAGCTCATTGAGTATTTTCCTTTTCCCTCCTATTCACTTCACTCGTATCTCATTCACGATTATAGTTCACAATCAGCATGACCTGTAGAGGACCCTCACTGAATGTTTATTTGGTAAATGACTATTAAGTGAGTGGTATGAAAATAAATGTACATCAAAATACCCATAGTGTGATCTAATTACATGCAAAAAAATCTTAAGCACATACATGAACACATACATAAATATAAGAGAATTGGAAGACTATATATCACACTAGTTATTGTAGTTATAATAAAAATATGTCAACTGTACAATTCAATCAGACAATCAAATGAATTAGATTATAAATCCTGCTCCCAATCACATCTGTGTCTATACTACCTTTTAATTTTATATTACCCGGAATTTCAGGTGCTTTCTGAAGTGGCATTGTACTACTGGGATTTGAGCCTTAATTAGATTTTATAATTTCCGTTCTACAATAAATGTTAAGTTACTATCACGTACTTAGCACTTGACTAGGGGCTGCGCTAAAAAGAAATGATTTCACAACTATTTTGAATTGCTTGCAAACTTTTGGAGAGAAATAATATTAATAGATAAGTTTAGAATTTTCTACCAGGATCTGCATACAGTTTTATGTAAAATATTAAGAAGTTGGACTTTACATATTTTTAATGGCTCTCCCATTCTGCTTCTTACCCTGCACCAGTCTCTTCTGATGTCATGTAGTTATTTTGGGGCGTATACTCCCACACTTAAAAAGAGTCTGAAAGGACTTCAGGGAGGTCATCAACCGTTGTTTACCTGACTGTCTTCTTCAGCATTATCACCAAGCAGCTGCATTTTCCAGACTTGAACGCCTTCAGTTACGGAAAGTCAGTGCTTCTCAAGACTTTCCCACTCTGTGCCTCTCCTGTGTTTTCAATTCACATTGTCAAGAATAAGCACAATTCTTCCTCTATTGACCAGTGACTGTCTGAAGATAGCTATTTTGTTACCTTTGAATCTTTGCTTTTTACTGCTATTTAAAAATCCCTGATCTAGGCAAGGATTGGTCCATTTGTGGGGGTTGACTTTTGGAATATATACAAGTATATATATCACCACAATAGATTTTTTCTTCTCAGATTTTTGCCTGTTGTGCCTACTCACAAAAATATTTTATTGGTTTCTAATTATCATATATAATTGTGTATGTGTGTGTGTGTTGTGTGTGTGTGTGTGTATGAATATTTGCAGTGAATTTGTTGCAAATGCATTTTGGAAATATTGCATTTTTACTCTAATAATTTGATGACAAAGTATTGCAATCCTGTTTATGTTACAAGGTGCTATTTGGTTTAAAATTTGAAAGAAGTAAGAGGATTGGAAAAAGTTACTCAACAAACTAACAGTGAAAATTGGGGCATTTTTTCCCCCATTACTTTGCTTCAGAAATGCTTCTCTCCTAAGATTCAGTGGAAGATCAGAAACTGGAAGATAATTTGTGTCCCTGGTAGGGACAGAGTGACACCATGTGGAATAAAACAGAACAGAGCTACCCCACGAGGTAACAATGCTCTCCCCAGAAGAGCCCAATCTGAAACAACTGGAAACAAACCAGCTTTTCAAGTAACTCACCTATTTTTTCCTAAATTTGCCTTAAATTACTTATTGAAAATATGAACCAGCAGCAAAGAGAAAAAGTTCGCCAAGAGGGCACATGCAATTAGAGTGGAATTCATAACATTTTATAAGAAGCATTTTATACACTACATTGAAAATAAGCTTCTTTATTTGCTATATATCTCATCTTTTAGAAAGATACCTGTTCATTCAAAGGGGCTTAGCAAATATTAATCAAATAAAAAGTGGTTGAACTGTTATTTATTTGTTTATTCTTTATATAAACCATTTCCAAAGAAGAGATTTCTCTTCCTCCCTCCCTCCCTCCCTTCCTTTCTCTTTCCCTCTCTCCCTTCTTCTTTTCATTTCTTTTTCCTTCTTTCCTTCCTTCCTTCTTTTTTTCCCCATATGAGGCTTTCAAAAAAAAAAAAAAAAATTACAACTCGATGGCAATTCAAATGTCATTAACTCAATTATTTAAAAAAGAGTACCTGAAACTAGATCACACGATGCGTACTGCCATAAACAGCAAAACTAACAGATACATAGCAATAAGGTTTGCACAATTATTTAATCTATTTTATCATAGTATGAGTGGTTGGAGGAACAAGAGATGTTTGATGCAGAAAAGTGTCAATACATATTAGTTATGTTATGTTTTCATCAGTCTTTTCAGGCCTTTGATAAAAAGGGGTCGATTTATTCTGTGATTAACAGGTAGTACCTATGGGGGGTTAACCATTTTAGCAAATTACAAGAAGTAAATTTTACACATGAAGACTTGTGTGAAATTTAAATTGTCTGCCCCCCATCCAATGCCACTCTAATTAATTGGTAGTAGCTGCCTTGAGTACTGTGCCTCTAAGGATCTGAGGTCATGTTCTGGCTTAGTGGGTAGTTCCATCTTTGAATAGCGAGGCTGGCCTTGTGCACAAAGGTGAAGGAATTGGGGGCGTACATATCTGGTGTTACCCTTTCTGGCCTAGAGAATACCTGATAGAAATGGGCTTCAATGGAAAACTAAGGGACAGAAGAGCTTCAGTTTTAGCTTTGCCACGTACAAGCGTGGCCATGTTGTGTAAATTTTTCAAGCCTTATTTTCTTCATCTCTAAGCATAGTGCGATAATCTTTATATGGTTGTCGTAGACATTTAAGATGTAAAATAGTATGTCTAAAGCAAATAATACAGAAATTCTTATTAATGATAATGATCATTACTCTCTTGCTCTTTTTTTTTTTTACTAATTGGGATCATGCGTTTAACATATGTTTTCTAAAAGTTAATTTCCACCTTCTCTTTGAATTACAGTGATCTTCTTATATGCTCATGGTTATTAGGCATATGTAAAGATGTTGTAGTAAATAAAGATGAAGACGTCTGAAAAGGAGGAATGGAACCACAATGTTATTAGAGAAGCCGTGAGGAAAAAGTTTCAAGGGAATGACTAATAGTACAAAAGGCTGCAGAGGAACACGAAGGAAAAAGACTAAAATGATGCAGACTTGCTAATTGGAAATCTACTGAAAATCCCAGAGAATGAAATTGCTATAGTGATATGTACAGGAGGTAGGATGTGATTCACCGAGGGCATAATGAATGAAGAAAACATGTTATGACAAAATATTGTTAAACCACTCTTGCCTAGGTTTTCTATCAGAAGATTTTCTGTTGCACAGACATGAAGAGGATATTTGGAGGAAAAAAATATAAAATACAGTATATTATTAAATTAATTATTTCAGTTATCACACAAAGCTCAGATCAATTCCCCCAATTTTTGGATAAATGGTAAATGCTGAATGATCTATATTTATACGTCTTTTCTGCCCTGAAATTGGAGAACACGTTTTCATTAAGAAATTTTTTAAAAAAGAAAGTACAACTGTAGAGGTGCAGATATTTCTATCAGTTCTCCTCTAATTGCTGCTGGCATCTCTTTTATATGAGAGGAGCTCAGAAGAGACTATTTTGAGAACTTACTGGCCTTCCCCACGTTTTGTAATGCTGGAAAAATGTGTTTGGGGGGGGCCAGGCCCAGCAATACAGATGTGGGGGGGGGAGAAAAACAGAAGAAAGTTAAGGGCAGAGACTCATCACGTGACTGCACTATATTGTCAAGCTAGATAGCACAGGGTTGGCATGGAGGGGGAAAAGTATTACAAGTGCACAGATACATGCCATCCTTTCTCTTTCTCTTTTCTTTCTTTTCGTTTTTGAGACAGTCTGACTCTGTTGCTCAGGTTTACATGCAGAGACATGATCACGAGGTCAGGAGTCGGAGACCAGCATGACCAACATGGTGAAACTCTGTCTCTACTAAAGATACAAAAAAATTAGCCAGGCGTGGTGGCTGGCGCCTGTAATCCCAGCTACTTGGGAGGCTGAGGCAGAAGAATCGCTTGAACCCAGGAGATGGAGGTTGCAGAGAGCTGAGATGGCGCCACTGCACTCCAACCTGGGCATCAGAAGAGATCATGCCATTGCACTCCAGCCTAGGCAACAAGAGCGAGACTCCATCTTTAAAAAAAAAGGGAAAAAAAAAAAAGGCCGGGAGTGGTGGCTCACGCCTGTAATCCCAAGACTTTGGGAGGCTGTGGCGGGCGGATCACCTGAGGTCAGGCATTCAAGACCAGACTGGCCAACATGGTGAAACTCCGTCTCTAGTAAAAATACAAAAAAAAAAATTAGCTGGGGTGGTGGCCAGCGCCTGTAATCCCAGCTACATGGGAGGCTGAGGCAGGATAATCGCTTGAACCTGAGAGGCAGAGGTTGCAGTGAGCCGAGATCCTGCCATTGCACTCCAGCCTGGACCAAGAGCAAAAGTCCATAAAACAAAACAAAACAAAAAACAAAAACAAAGAAAGAAAGAAAGAAAAGAAAATATTTTCAAGGAGAAAAATGTAGATTTGGTAAATTCTTTGTAAATTTTATCTTTAACTTACACAAAAGTCATAACTTTTGTGTAAGTTGGGCACATAGAACCTTTTAGTTTTGCCACTTAAGTGATGGAATTTATTCATAACAGTATCTAAGAGATTGCTTTCATCTTTGCAAGAAATTTTAGATAATTGTTGATATCATCTTAGTGCCCTTTACTTCTTGGGGACATCCTTATAAAACAAAAAGACACAGTGAGAAAAATATTAGAATGGTTGATAAGTGACTTCTTGTTGCTACCACTAACGTATTAATAATAATAATTGTTTAATTTACTAAATGTCTTGCACCAGGACTACTCAGCATCATACATATATTGTACTTAGAGAATGAATTATTTACTTAATTTTTACAAAATTATTCCAAGACAGACAACAGGAAAGGAAATTGAGGCTCAGAAGGGTAGAGAAACTTCCCCATGTTTGGATGGTTTTTAATTGGTAGTGCTGAGATTCAAACCCACTTCTGTTTGATTCTGAAACACAGCTACTGGCCACTGTAATACACTGTGTTCTGGACATGTTATTAATCATTAACAAATACACTTCAGTAGAAATAGGATGTTTTTAACTTTCTAATTAAATCTTAAAATTGGAATCTTTCATTATGTGGTCTGGTTTCTTCATCGCACCTCTATGTCAGTAAGTTCCTGGAATCTCCTGCTAGAAAGTTAGTTTATTGAGACTATCATTAGTATGTAATGAATATAATTATTTAAAGCAATACATTTGGAGAATTTAAATTTAACCATATGCTCTTTTAGTAGATAAAGAAAGCAAATTTGATTTCTAAGGTAGTGTGCACTACATATTGGGAGATTGGAGCTGGGGTAAGCATGGTGAGCCAGGTCCCCAGGTGTGCAATCCCAGGGGCAGACAGGAGAGGCTTGGGGAGCTCCTGGTGGCTGTAGGAGTGCAGGATCATGAGTTGATCACTCCTTCTCTTTGCACCAGGGGGCATTTTCTGATAATGTTTATCACTTCTCTTCTGCCTGGGGTCTCTGAAACATCTTCTCAAATTGTGGTCCCTATGAGAGTTTTCCCTTCTGCTAGATAGCAGCAGCTTCTGGCTCTGGTGATGCTGTTTTCTGTCTGAGTCCTTGCAGCTCTCATCTCTGGACTTCCTCACAACTGAAAGATTCACTCCCCCACTTTTGTACCACCTACAGAAGCAGCTCCCTGAATTAAATTATTTCTGTTGAATGAAATACCTAGTGTGGTTTCAATTTTCTTTAATGAATCCTGACTGATACTAAAGCACTTTCCCAGGTGTTCCATAAAAAGGAGAGGAAACAGGGAGCAAGGAAAAACTGGCGGACCAAGAAGGAAAATGGCATTCTTTCATAAAGAGAGAATCGCAGGAAATGCACGTGTAGATTGAGAAGAGAGAAGAAAGGGAGGAACAGAGGAAGAAAAAAAAAACAAGGTATACAGGACAGGGATTCAAAAAAGAAATACAAAGGGGATAAAAAAGATAAAAAAAAATATAGTGCTGGGGGGGGGGAGAGGGAAGGAAAAAAGGAGGGAGTGGATTAGAAGGGGCGTGTGGGAGGGAGGGAGGGGGAAGGGGAGGAAGGGGCCAAGCGTGGGGGAGGAGCGAAGGGGGGGAGGATCTCCAGTCTGGAGATATAAAAAAAAAAAATATATGTTAAAATCTGAAAGATGTAAAAAAAAAAATTATTTAACATCACCTACATCTACAGTGACCTAAACAGGAAAACAAAAGCTGAAAAGAAAGTTAATCTAGATTAAGCCAGCCCAATATTCTATATACTAAGAGAAAAATTGCATCACATTAAAATGTAATATTAGTCTTCTTCTTATTGAGATTTATTTTTTCAAAAATACCAAAAAAAAATAAAGATTATTAGGGTCTTTTTCAACACTCAATTGCCAAAAAAAATTATGTGTCTAATAGTGGTTCTTCTGCAATGCCATGAATTAAAAAAAAGGAAATAGAGTGATTTACAGCATTTGCTATGCATTTACCATAATTGTAAAAGAAATTAACTGTAGAAGGAGAATTTTGGCAAGAATGATACTATTAAAATTCTAGTTATGACAAAAACAAGGTGAAATTTGTTCTAACCATTTCAGAAAAAAAATTTTCTTAAGGGTGCCCACTAACAAACTTCCTAACATACTGGTACATTCTTCTTAACTAACAATAAAAAATTAGTAACCAAATGGCTAAGTTCTCCAAACCTACAATTTTACTCAGATTCTAAGCTATAAATTATAAAACTTTAAAATATACCTACTCAGTAACGTCACCTTTATCTCCATATTAAAAATTAGGTGCTAGTAAAGTACTGCTTTCTCTTTCATACTTTTCTATATTTGAATTAAACTAAATATCTTTAGTTGAGGGCAGTATAATAGTAGTATGCCATTATAGTCAAAGTTTTAAACATGCTAGCTGTTGGTAAGTTTATCACTCTAATTTCCAAAGATGCTTCATTTTATTAAACAATGGCATACAAAATTTATACATTTCATAAATTTCTTTCTTTCTTTCTTTAATTACTCTACAGGTGGAGGTGTGGGACTTGGCCACTCACTCACCCCAGCTCACCCTCCTCCTAGCCTCCAAATAGAAGGATCCACCACCCTTATTTTTATTTTAGTAGAGTTCTTTAACTCACTCACTCAACCCTGGCTCAAGTGATCCACGCCCCTTAGCTCCCAAAATCCTAGAATTTCAGACATGAGCCACCATGCCTGACCTATTGTTTTTCTAAACAGGATAAATCTGTGAAAAAAAATAGGTAATTCATTATCTGATGATTACCTGATATCAAACATTTCTCTTTAGAAAAGAGCATACTTTCCATTCTTTGTTCAATTACATTTTCTCTATTCCCAGCACAGAAAGTGAATCGAGCTTTCTTGTTCGATAATGTCTTCCTTAAGCACAGCTAGTGTTATTTGCTGAATCAGCAAAATGATTTTTGAATTGCTGTTTTAAGAAGGTCAATAAGTTAGCAAAAGAAGGAATTCTGATCCCTCAATATGAAACAATTACTTAAAGTCCTCAATTTAAAATTATGATTAAGTTATAACAGACCATTCTGGAGTAATATTATATTCTTAAATCCTGATAGGATTTGGGTTCAGACATATGCATATGTCAAACTCATCAAATGAGAATCATGCATTTCATTGAATGTAAATTTAAACTAGAAATGAATTACAAACAATTATAGAATACTTCTTAGTGATATGTATGTTAAATATTTAGGGGAATATGTATGAATGTTTGCTGATTATTTGTATCAGAAACGAATAAAAGAAGATGAATCAATCCATGAATAGAAAATGGCATGCTAAAGCAAGTACTGTTCAATGGTACTAGTAAAATTTAGGAATATTGTAAATTCATTTAAAAATTGTTTAAATTTTTCTCTATGTTCAACATTTTTTACAATTATATTTAAATATTTAAATTGCAATTTAAAGAAAAATTGCTTATCTACATATCCCTGGAAAAGTCTAGTTTATTTTTTAAAATTATTCTAAAAGATTTAAAGAGTATGGGGTTAGGCAGGCTACATTGTTTAGGTATTCTGAGATTATATTTTGCAAGCCTAATTATTAAAAAATATTTTCTGAAGGAAGATAAACAGAGCTTTTGCCCTTTCAATCTATGTGTAGCATTCCCCAGGAAGATTAAAACTGAGTTCACATTTTAGCTCCTTGCCCTTCCATTGACCCTAATTTTTAGAGGTTTAGAAATTGGCTGCAGAATTGGTTTTGGTACTGAAACTTGGCACCAAGATCTAAACCCCAAGACTGAGTCGTCATTTTCAGTTTATTTTTAAGCCTTTTGGCAAGAAGTCACAACATTCATTTCTTTGCCTGAGACTGTAATGCCAGAGGATGTTAGGACACAATGTCCCTTGAGCAATATGTCAAGAACATCTGCACACATGTGCAGTGAGGTGATGATCTTCTAAGAGTCCAGAAATGTTTAATTAGGAATTCATAAATAAACGAGAAGGTAAGGAAATTTTAATGTTTACATAGGAGGTAATGTTCTGCTTTAGTTTGTTAAGATTCTCCATGGATGTATGAACTTTCTAGCCAAGGATTCAAAATGTCCGTACCTTTGTTTGCCGTCTTACTATATTTCTGTGTGAATATTTCAAAGTGAAGAGGAAAGATGGTAATATTAATTATTTGTGGATTCAGGTGGAGAACGTAAAGAACTTATTTATTGTGATTCATTTCTTTTTGTTCTTTTTTTTTTAAATTTGCACTTTTTGCTATTTTTTCCATTGACACCAACAATACTATTTCAAGGAAGCCTAACTTTCACTTTAATATGGCTCTTGCCTCAAATTCAATCATTTTGTGGTTTTTACTCCTTTTTTCATATTTATTTTATTAATACTTTATATTTCTGAACATTAATCTTTTATATTCCATGTCAGTATACATCTCAAAGACTCTGGATAAACTTCCAGATTAAAATACTTTTGTTTTTAATAACACATGTTCTCAATCAAATGTGGGAGCTAAAAGGAAAAAAGTGAATTCATGGAGATAAAGAGTAAAATAATGGTTACCAGATACTGGGAAGGGTAACAAAGAGGAGGGGATAAAGTGAGAATGGTTACTGGGTACAAAATACAGTTATAAGCCAGGCATGGTGGCTCACACCCATAATCCCAGCACTTTGGGAGGCCAAGTAGGGTGGATCACCTGAGATCGGGGGACCAGCCTGACCAACAAGGAGAATTAAAAAATTAAAAAATACAAAATTAATCATCTTAATTAAAAAATGCAAAATTAACCAGGGGTGGTGGCTCATGTCTCTAATTCCAGCTACTAGGGAGGCTAAGACAGGTGAGTTGCTTGAACCCAGGAGGTGGAGGTTGCAGTGAGCTGAGATGGTGCCATTGCACTCCAGATTGGGCAACAAAAGTGAAACTCCGTCTCAAAAATAAAAATACAGTTATATAGAATCAATTAGATCTAGTATTAAGTAGCACAATAGGGTGACTACACTTAGCCATAATTCATTATGTAATTTTATTTTATTTATTTATTTTGAAACAGAGTCTTGCTCTGTCGCACAGGCTGAAGTGCAGTGGTGCGATCTCTGCTCACTGCAACCTCCGCCTCCGGGGTTCAAGCAATTCTCCTGCCTCAGCCTCCTGAGTAGCTGGGACAAGGGTGTGAACCACCATGCCTAGCTAATTTTTGTATGTTCAGTAGAGGCAGAGTTTCACTATGTTGGCCAGGGTGGTCTCGACTCCTGACGTCAAGTGATCCACCCACCTCAGTCTCTCAAAGTGCTGGGATTACAGGCGTGAGCCACCGCACCTGGCCCATTGCATATTTTAAAATAATGAAAAGAATAGAATTGGAATGTTCCTAACACAAAGCAATGATAAACGCATAAGGGAATGGATACTCCATTACCCTGATTACAGGGTGACACATTATATGTCTGTATCAAAACACCACATGTACCCCATAAATATATATGACTATTATGTAACCATAATATATATGTTTATTAATTTAAAGCCCCTTGGAAAGACTAGCCTGGTACCTTGTCGATATGATTCCCTTACAAACTTGCTGTCCTTGTGGTAAGTAAAGACGTCACTTTCTGGCATGCCCAGAAACATTAAGGTATTTTGAAACCTAGAGCAAAGAGGAATTCACCCAATTCGTACATACATTGCAGGCGCAGTCTGATGGCTAGTCCTGGATTTGGCTTCCTGGCCTCCAAGTTTTTAAAGGTCTAGTCTGAATTTCCTTATCAAAGTATCAGCAAAGCTAACTTGAAAGGAGCCTATATAGCCAATCACCATTGTTGCTGCACTTTATGCAAATAATCAGGCCAAGTGTAATAAGACTAAAGCTTATTTGTCAAATAAATTTGCCTTACTGTGAATTTTCTTTTGTAGAAAAGGGAACTGGGAGAGAGAAAAAATGTTTCAGAAGAAATCTACAGTACACCTATTACTAGAGTCTAGTACAGACCATTGTTTTTGAGCATTTACACTTTTCCTACAATTTGAACTGAATCCTGAATT
Source organism: Ateles fusciceps (assembly GCA_036589455.1). Classification (NCBI taxonomy): domain Eukaryota; kingdom Metazoa; phylum Chordata; class Mammalia; order Primates; family Atelidae; genus Ateles; species Ateles fusciceps. The sequence goes on from JAZHEH010001198.1 coordinate 69,322, forward strand.
ACTTCTTGGCAATAAAAAGTCTCTAAGGAAGAAAAGGGGTTTTAATCTTCATGATGCTCTCTAATGCAATAGGGTTTTTTTTTTTCATTCTGGCATGAGAATTCTTTTTGATTGCAATCCTTGAGCATATTACATTTCTACTATTCAAATTATTAATATTGTGTACCTCTCAGTGTTTTACACCTTCCCATAAAACCAAAGTCATGGTATTCAGAAGACTAGAGATGATTCAATCAAGCCTGTAAATCTCCCTCATTGGGTTCCCACTGGGCCCAGATCTGTTTTTCATTCCCAGTGCACCGTTGCTGAAGCTATACAATATCAAGCACCCTCCCTGTAGACCCAGGGACTATCATAGAAGAGACGGGTGTGTGAGATTGTAGGGCCCAGTTTCAAGGGGTGAGAGTAGGAAAGCAGCCTGTTGCATGGCAAGACCGATGTCATCTTGAAGTGAAACCACCATGAAGAATAATGTTACACCCTCATGTGGTGCAACTTTACATGTGGCAAGGTCTTGAAACAATTCCTATAGCATATTCCACCTCTCATAAAGATGCTTATCTAACCTCTCCAGTGGTCACAAGTTTTACAAGAACATCTGAGGCATGACCAGATGCACATGTTGGTACCCTAAGAGCTTTCTATCTAAAGGGCACTTTCTAGAGGGTGGATAGAGGGATCCACCATCTCTCAGCCACCAGGGATATCACTCCTTTTCACAAATCCCTATTAAATACTCTTTTTGAGAAAAAAAAATACTTTTCTCTTTGGTAATAGATATTTACAAGGATCTTGTACCAGTTCTAAATTGTGTAGGAAACAAAATATTAATCCAGAAATAGTTTCTCTTCCCTAAGAATTTACCCAGAACAATAAGCCTAAGTAAAGACAAAAGCTGGAGAGAAAATAGAAAAGCAATGAGTTCCATGGTCCTGTTCATTCCGTAGATATTAAATTCACACTTCTGAGTAGCCAGTCCTGCATGAAACGCTTTGCATGGAAATACAAAAAGAAAGAACATGTCATTTCTATATTTGAAGAAGCAGTAAACATGTTGTGCAAATTGAATAAACAAGTCTCTGGACCATACTTGCGTTGAGATACACACTTGGAAGTAATGAGCAAGCAGGTGGAATTTGCAGGTTTTCTGGTAACAATTTGCAGAATGATGAAAAGTGAAACCTGGGAATAAACACGAGCCACTCGTGGAGCAGAGAGGAGTGAAGAGAGGAGAAGTACCTTAAAGAGTCCTGGTAAGTGTGTGTAAGATTAATGGCAACTGCACTGATTAAGCACTTATTACCTACCTGATGGGAAGTATATAGGCATTACCTTGTTTAATACTTAGACAATTTCATGAGGTTATTCCATCCATTATACAGACAACACAACTGAGGTTTATGCAGTTTAAGTCACGTTTTCAAGGTCACAAGAGTTGTGGTTATTATGTGGTTGAACAAGGACTTACAGATGCCTACCCTAATTTCCGAACCCAAACTCAGAGGGTAGTCGACAGTGCTGGGTGTTATATAATGACGTCTCATTTGGGATGGGCTGAAAAGTGGCCATAGGGTAGACTAGAAGAGTTGGCACAAGAAGGAGAAGAATACAAATGACAGTGGTGTGAAGATACAGGACACGGGATAAAGAGAATATCCCATGATCGTAACAGGTATGATGAACCACAGTAAAGCCCTAATTCACGAAACAGCACAAAGTGAAGAAAATGTCACTACCAGTCACTTTAATATACTCTAAGAATGTTGAAAAATGGTAAATGAAGAATAAAACTTGTGAGGCTCAGCAGAATAATTTTTCCAAGCCGTTTTGTCTTCATTGAAATTAATAAGTTTCCTAAAGAAATGACTTCATTCTCATGATGGTTCATTCTCTAAGATTGGTTAGTCTAGGATAATCTAGTGGGTGACAAGAGTCATCCCTCAGTGGAAATTTTGTGTTTCCATCCATACATTTTTCCATTTGATTAGCTCACCCTTTCAAAATTCACCCTTTCCTATATCTCCTGTCTTCTACTAGATTTTTATGCCAACTGGTATGACCATGTTTTAGGATTCCTACTAATTAGACCAAGTGTGGCAACTCATATATTTTTTTTTATCTCACAAAGAACATACAAAGAATATATCTTCTAATGAAAATGTAGAAGAACCGTGAAAAATAAAAGCATACAAAATATACTATTATCATTTTATAGCACTTATTTTGATATTTGATAGTCACATCTCAGTCAATTAATCATAAAATCTCTGCTAAATACAGCAGAAGGTGAAAGAAAATCCAGTTGAAAAGGAAACGTGGTGAAAATACTAGTTGGATCCATAGAAGGTGGGTCTATATTCCCAATACACTGACATGGTCTCTCTCATATCTGACTAAATTTCTTGCATATGCTGTGAAATTTCTCACTACCTCTTAATACTTGCTAAATAAGAAAATTAGCTGTGTTTGGCTTTTTCTTCCTATCCACTAACTCCCTAATCAAAAATAGTGATAAAGCTTTTCAGTTTGAAACAGACTTTTAATTTAAACTCCATCTGAAATTTATCAGAAGATTATTGTTTCGAGTGCTTTAAAATCTTAGTAAAAATTGGAATCTGAATTAAGAAAGGTTCATAGATAGAAAATTTATGATTCAGGTTCTCGTCTATGAATCCAACAACACTTCTTTAAAATATCTTTAGCATTTAGCTGTTCAGTTCCTGGTCTTGTCTTTGCCTGCGTGGGTTTTCTGTTTGCTTGTTTTCATTCATTTTATTTTTGTGAGATGGAGTTTTGCTCTTGTCGCCCAGCTGGAGTGCAATGGCACGATCTCAGCTCACTGCAACCTCTGCTTACTGGGTTCAAGGGATTCTTCTGCCTCAGCCTCCTGAATAGCTGGAATTACAGGCTCCCTCCACCATGCCGGCTAATTTTTGTATTTTTAGTAGAGACAGGGTTTCACCATGTTGGCCAGGCTGGTCTCTAACTGCTGACCTCAGGTGATCCACTCACCTTGGCCTCCCAAAGTGCTGGGATTTACAGGTATGAGCCACCATGCCCAACCTTCACTTTTGTTTTTAAGCTTTAAGTATTGAAAATTTTTTTAAGTTCTGAAAATTCTGTGAGAAAAAAAAAAAACTATTGAAAAAAGATTACAAATGTACAAAATTTCCCTTGATATTTGATTGAGATACATATATATGATATACATAGCCTTCTTTTAAAATAGCATACAGAAGGACTTCAAATATTATGGGATAAAGACACATGCTTCCATCAAGTTCAGCATCTGGAAAAGGTAAGGCAGGAGGTCATCACAATAATTTCTGTTTCCGATATGTGACATTAGTGACATCTGACATGTTATCTTTATTTTTTTTTAAAGAACTACATGCCTTATGGAATAGAATATTTAACACTGATTTTGAATGAACTTTGTCACATAGCATTCATCTGAATTTTCTACAAACATATCTGAAAAAAACTCAAGGAAATTATTCTGACATTTACATTTTTTTCACATATGAAGTATGTGAAAGTTATAATGAGCCAGGCGCGGTGTCTCACGCCTATAATCCCAGCACTTTGGGAGGCCAAGGTGGGTGGATAACTAGGTCAAGAGATCAAGACCATCCTGGCTAACATAGTGAAATCCAGTCTCTACTAAAAATACAAAAATTAGCTGGGCATAGTGGCAGAGCCTGTAATCCCAGTTACTCGGGAGGCTGAGGCAGGAGAATTGCTTGAACCCAGGAGGTGGAGGATGCGGTGAGCCGAGATTGCGCCACTGCACTCCAGCGTGGGTAACAAGAGCAAAACTCCATCTCAAAAAAAAAAAAAAAAAGAAAATTGTATGAAAGATTTTAAAAGAAATAGATGAACCTAAGTGTTTATTATTAGTTTGCTTTACAGCTAAATGTGCTTTATTGAATTCTAATGAAGAGTAGCATCTGTTTTGTAAAGGGTGTAATGAGGGCAGTTCTTTACTTAGATGGGATGAGGCACAATAACTTCTAGGTGAATAGACTTCTGTGCATTTGCTGGGTATGAGGCATTGATGGCAAATTTGGTGACAGTTTACAGCTTTTTACCTCACTGACTATAGGATCTTCCATACACTTTACATGTGAAAAACTGTTGTTTCAGCTTTGGTCATTAGAAACCCTTTCAGTTGGCTCCTCTGTGCCTTTGTCATATCTTCTTTATTGCAGTTTTTTTTTTTTTTCTTTTTTTGGTTTGTTCTATTTGCCAGCATTCTTTCCTGTCTGGTGCTACTATATGTTCCAGGCCCACCTTGTATATTTTCTGTTCCAGTCCTAGAATCAGGCATTGTTTTAGTCACTTGGGGCTTCTATAATAATTATATCATCAACTAGGTGGCTTAAACAAATATTCATTTCTCACACTTTTGGAGGTTGGGAAGCCCAAAATCAAGGTGCCAGCAGATCTGGTGTATGGTGAGGTTTGTATTATCCCATGGTGGGAAACAGAGGGAGAGAGAGAGAAAGAGAGAGAAGGAGGGAGAGAGAGAGGAGAGAGAGAGCAAGAGAGAGAGAGGAGAGAGAGAGAGAGCGAGCGAGCGAGAGACAAAGCCCTCTCATGTCTCTTCTTATACGAGCAATGATCTTATGAATGAGGACTCCACTTCATGACTTTAAGATTCATCTTCAAATGCCATGATATTGGAGATTAGACTTCAACACATCAGTTTTGGGAGTAAACATTCAGTCCACTGCAGCCATTTCTCCCAAGATCACTGAATCATTTTATTAGAGAATTGTGTTAGAAACCAAGATCATCATAGTAGGCATACTCATTTCTACCTGGATGTTGTTGCTTCCAGCCCTTCCTCAGCCAACAAAGAAAATAACTAGATATGTGGATACGAAGCCATTTGTATATGCGTAATTACATATATTTATATACCTAACCATCTACATCTGTATTAAGCTAAACATGATTTCATGCTGATATTTCCAATTCTGATCTATTATGCATGATCATTCTAGTTTTCTCCTCTTGTGAGTCTCTTATTCCAACAGTGAAAAACCTGGCTTCAGTCATCATCCAATCATTGATTTAATTGTTTGATTCTAGTGTACATGCATAGCAGTATCAGAATTGTTAGCCTGCACTCCTGTAAGAACAACTTTATCAACTAGAATACAGTGTTACCTACAGTTCCTTTTGCCTTGAGTTTTACAAACCTCGCTCATTTCCAAAGTTACTTAAGTGAGGAAATTTTCCCCACTGTTTTCAGTGAGGTTGCTTCATATGTTTTTAATACAGTTGGATTGTTTTGTTACATTCTAAATTTCCTCAAGAGCTGCTAAATAATTCTCAACATTTGCATTCATTAAGGTTTATTATCAGTGTCAGTATGTTTTGACAAATGCATAATGTTACATATTCAAAAATGAGGTACCACAAAGAATAGTTTTGTCCCCCTAAAAACCTCCTGTGCTCCCTCCCTAAAAGATTTTGTAACTAACTCTCTTCCTCAAGAAGAGAGGATATAATATTAACCTTTATTTTGACGTATATGGACTTCCCTTGGCTTATTTTTGCCTTTCCAGACACATCTTCAGATTCATATTCAGACTCAACCATTGTCCATGAATGCAAATCAGACTATCTGCATTTTTTCAGATATATCACCTTGCAAATTAATCGACATTAAATACTTCCTCCCTCTGCTCAAAAGGCCCTTTTAGCCATAAAAGCCTGAAAAATTTCTGCAAATTCTTCAAAAATCATGTCAAATGTTACCACTGTCAGAACAGACCTCCTCAATCATATGAAACAGGGGATTTTAAATGTCTTCTCCATTTCGTTTATCCCTGTATAATATTTTATTTGACTTTTTGCTTCTCTCATTAGAATTTAATCTCCTTGAAGAAAGATGGCATGATATTCATATATGTATCTCCAGTGCCTGGCAGAGTATCTGGCACAATATTTGCATACTCAGTAACCTGAGTCAAATGGACAATAGAGTGAATGAATAAATGAATGAATGAGGAAACGACTCAATGAGTGGAACATGCATATTTATTTCTGATTTCAAATTTTAAAAGTTGATCTATATGGAAATTGAGGCTGCCCTAAGTCTAACATGGTAAATCACATCTTCTCAGGGGAGTCTAACCACCTGAGAACCACTGGGTCTATTCCTGGAAGGCTTATGAACCAAACTTGATATAAACTTCATTCTCCTATAGTTACTGTGCAGTTTTCTTCTTGGCTTGACTTATTAAAAATTTTTTAAAGTGCTAAATATCGCCATATGACAGCCCAACCTTCTATGGGCATGCATATAACTCTAAGACTGATTTCCTGGTCAAATGGACAATTTGGGCAATATTGCTATGCAATAGCAATCCTTACCTCACAGGAATCTGTTTTCTCCTTACTTTCAATACACAAATTTGGCACAAATATTAAGTACAAATATCATTGTATTAAGTACAACTATTACCTCTGAAATTCTTTATTTCACAGGCTTCCACACAAATCAATAAAACTAATGTCTTGCAGTATATCCCAAGATCTCTTCTCCATATCACCTAGAATCACCACTCTGTAAACGTTCAGTGTCAAACTCAAGTGCTTAAGGATTGAAATTTTCCTTTAATAAAAAGGATATTGAATGCAGCTGAGGGAAGAGTTCAACTTTCTTCATTAGATCCTCCAAATCAAGGAACTATCTTGCCAAATCAAAGCAGGTATTTCTATAGACCAAAGCTAACACTTGCCTACTGTGCAGCCTGATGATCTCATTCATCTTTCCTTGCTAAGTTCAGCAATTAGCCAAAGAACAAACTAGTGCTCAGAAAATGCAATTGCCTCAAATAAATGATTTAAGCTAATAATAAAAAGCAATTAATACTATGGTGCATTCTCAAAAGATCAAGTTACTTCATTTAGGGATCAATGAAAAGCTTCTCCTATTACTTCTAACCATTAACCTCCTTAAGTCAATATAAACACTTGTACTAAACTTCTTAAACACATTTTTTTCCCTGTCCTCTGAAATGGAATTAATTCGAGGTAGAAATTCCAAAAACAGTGATGAAAACACCATTTGGTGATTCAACAGCTTCTCCTAAGACTACCACACCAACTTTATCAACTCAAGGTTAAGTTGGGACAGGCTTTACAGAATGTACTCTATGAAGTTAATTCTAGTATTGCTGATTTGCCAATATACTGTAAGAGCTTCCAGTATATAATAAAATTCAGGCCAGGAGCGGTGGCTCATGCCTGTAATCCCAGCACTTTGGGAGGCTGATACAGGTGAATCATACAGTCAGGAGTTCCAGACAAGCCTGGCAAACATGGTGAAACCCAGTCTCTACTAAAAATGCAAAAAATTAGCTGGGTGTGGTGGTGGGTGCTGGTAATCCCAGCTGAGGCTGAGATTAGAGGCTGAGATGAAAGGCTGAGGCAGGAGAATCACTTGAACCTGGGAGGTGGAGCTTGCACTGTGTCAAGATCATGCACTTCAGCTGGAGCAACATGCAAGACTCCATCTCAAAAATAAAATAATAAAATAAAATTTGTAAATGTTTACTGGCCGACCATACTTTAGCTCTGGGCAGCAAAGGTCAGTGGAAAATGTGCACATGTATCTAGTCAGAGAAGGATCACTTAATGGTCACTGAGGGGTGAAAATGTAACAGGCCCTGATCTAGGCATTAGCCATTTAGAAACAAAAAAGACAGTCTATAAGGGCCATATCTTTGACCTTAAAATGCTTACAGTTAATTGGAATCAAGCTTACAGAATTATCTATGAAGAAATACTCTGGCATTGACAAATTCCCAAGAGCTAACTTTGCAGAACTAGGACCTATTTTTATTTCAATATACTTTTTGCCCTCTCCTCCCCTAATTAAAAATTAAAATGGGCCGGGTGCGGTGGCTCAAGCCTGTAATCCCAGCACTTTGGGAGGCTGAGGTGGGTGGATCACGAGGTCAAGAGATCGAGACCATCCTGGCCAACATGGTGAAACCCTGTCTCTACTGAAAATACAAAAAAAAAAAAAAAAAAAAAAATACCTGGGCGTGGTGGCGTGTGCCTGTAGTCCCAGCTACCCAGGAGGCTTAGGCAGGAGAATTGCTTGAACCCAGGAGGCGGAGGTTGCCGTGAGCCGAGATGGCGCCACTGCATTCCAGCCTGGCGACAGAGCGAGACTCTGTCTCAAAAAAAAAAAAAAAAAAAAGTTAAAATGATTTCTAGTTATGCTTTCCAAGTCTGATTTGTATAAAGTCCAACAGGTATGATAGAAGAGGGAAATTCTTTGGTGGTAGCCTTCAAAATACTCTCTTGAATGAGGAAATAATTTCAGAAAATTAATATGTGAGATAAAATATTAACAAAGGCTAAGATTTGGGGAAAAATTAAAGGATAAAAGATGTCATATTAGGATTTGAAGGGAGCAGTTGTGCTAATTTTATTGGGAATAGGTAAAATCATCATTTGTGAACTGCCAACCTCCTCAATCCTCTGATAACAAAGAATGAAATCATTGTATTACTTAACTGATTAAGGCTAAACATTTAGACTATGATTGTTTCAGGGTAAAGAACTATAAACATGACTGCATTAAAATATCTTTATTAAAGAAGTAAAACAACCTTACTGGTTAAATGACTTTTTTTTTTCCATTTAAGAGTTAAACTAATTTTCATCCTCATTTTATGCATATGTGAAAGATACAGTTTTTTACAATAGCTCTAACACAAATACTGCTAAACTTTTACAATAACATCACTCTTTTCTTTGGAATAAATGAAGCCTCAAAACCAGTGAACCATTTCCTGCTATGTGTTATTCTTACCATTTCATTTGCTTCAGAGCCACTGCCAGTTTGAAAGCTCCTGTGTGTAAAGCATTGCCAAGCTTGAAAGTATAATAAACCTTCTGTAATGTTCTTGGAAACCAAAGACACTGTGAACTCGGGGAGTTGAGCGTTTATATGTTTAAGTCAGGTATTACAATTCTTTTAATCTCATGAGATTCTAAATAACTATAGGTTGAATAAAGCTGTTTTCTGCTAAAAGTGAAATTTTACCCAAGTCTATCAATATAAAGTGAGAGTCTCCAGGGTGGAAGGTGGTGTTTGCATTCATGGAGGAGTAAGAATACCTGAGTGGGTGTCATGAGTGTTTTGAGAAGGGAATGAACACTCAGGTGCCCAGAAACCTCAAACTCTGGAGTTTTAGGGAAAAAAAAAATTACAGCATCCATCTACTTGAGACAGTATATTTTAAATGATAAATCTGTGTTTCTGTGTATTTCTTACAGTCATTAAAAAATTATATCCTCTCTATACAACCCTCCAATTTGGGTAAAAAAATTAAAAAATATAGAAATGTTTATATTTTATTATTAAAAGATATGGCATTTATTACAAATTTTTCTTATTATTCTAATTTTTGCTCATCTATTATGGCAGACAAAAAAATTCTACTTACCAATCAAATATGATATGGGTCTCAGACCTTAAACCAGATGTAGAAAAATTGATCAAGCAAGTTTGAGTCCCTTCTTATTACAGTAAAATATGAGTCCTGTGGCTGAGGTCAAAGTTGAAGCTGGAGAGAGTGAAGGTTTTGCCATCCCCCACGACCTCTGAGTCACAGCCTGGCATTTTTCCTGCCACTGTTGACACAGTAGTCAAAAAGACTGAAGGCTAAGAGTACTATTCTGGAAAAATCAGAAGTAAGAACTTTTCAGATCATAGACAACATGAAGTCTGAAAAAGTTCTTTCTCTTACAGAAATACCATTCTCCCTACTGCTCTTTTGGAGAATGTCAAGCTGGCTTCAGAAGGCTAAGAAAACACATACATTTTATTCTAACAGTGGGATAAGTAACATATATTTCACCGGGCCTCATAGTGTGGGCAGGGCTGAATTGACCTCTGCAAGCCTCAGTTTCCTGTTCTGCATGAAGGGTGTAAATCAAGCCACAGGGGTTTAGTGGGAGCCTCACCTCCTGTTCTCGCTTGCAAAGGAACATCAGTCACTGTTTTCCAAATCCACCCTCCTTTGTGAGACAACAGAAGTTTCGCTGAATTCTACTGTGAAAGGGTTCTTGAAGACTGATCGAGATGTGAGCCCTGCCACGGGGACTCAGCCCTCATTTCTCCCTCCCAGGGTCTCCATCCAACGGTCCCCGTTAAAGCTGATGATGAGAAATCTGACAGTATCATGGAGTTGTAAATTTGATGGGAAGGTTGTGATGTTTCCCTGCCCCCACCATCCTTTATCTCCCCCCCTTTCCCCTTCCTCAAATGGTCTGGCTGCTGCAATGTGAGAAGCCTAGTTGCGCTGTGCCTGCCCTCTGCATGAGGTGAGGTGATGGCAGAGCGGTGAGTGCCAGACCCCAGACTGATAGCCTGTGGAAAGCCAGCACCAGTGCTGCCGGCGGCCAAGTGCTCCTCCGCAGGGATCCCACAGAATACACTTTCCAGATTTCTGGGCCTCTGTCCAGCTACACACTTCTGAGCATGCAACTCTCCCTTCATGAGAAAGGGGCTGGGAGGGAGGGGTGGAGGCAAAGTCCTCTGGGCACTTGCTTACTTATTTACCGCTTTAGTAAATGTGCTGAACGTATGTTACTTTAAGAAGCAGCCAGGGAGGGAAAGCCCATCACTACCTCTTTCCACCAAGCCTTCCTCCTCTCCTTCTGGCATGGGGAATTACAATCGGATGAGGGCCAGTCTGAAAGGGGGCTATGTCCTTCAGGGCTGACAGCCACTGGGGTAGGCTTGTGTGAATACAGTGGAAACACCACGGATAGCATCTCTGCCACCGTCAACCCTAAGGCCATGGGCACTTATTCCAATTCTAGACCATCACCTCTGGGCATAGCTGCTGCTGTCTGGAAAGCCGATACTGCTGGATCTTGCTTGGGTTAGGAGCTGTAGTGGGCTCCGTAGCTGAGAAATGACTTCCCTCCAGGCCTGCAGTGCTGGATTACCTTCATAGGGATTAAATAAGAATCTCACCTCTTCTAGCATCACCGGGTTTGCAATGCCTTTCTCTCTTCCAAAGTTCTGCAAATAAAAGCTAAAGTTGAAGTAGGCTAACTAGACAAGTAAGAAATGGTTGAGTGAATAGAGACTAATAAGAGCAGATTGAATTTATGCTCTCAGGTGAAATTAAGATAACAGGACCATCAGAAATAAATATAAAGACATTATGAGATTAAAAGTTGTTTAAACAAAATGCCCCAAGTAGCTGTAGAGTTGGTGTTCTGCCTCAAGACGTTTGACTCAGCACATTCCTTTTTCTCAACTCTTTTCAGAGCCTATTAAAGTGACTGTCAGTGAATTAAAAGTTATAAACGCATAACCAGAACAACAACAAAACACGACAAAGAAGGGATTCGTGGAGAAGGTGGAAAGCAGATAAAAGGATGGAGATGGAAAAGGCAGGCATGAGGCCGGGCGTGGTGGCTCCTGTCTGTAATCCCAGCACTCCAGGAGGCCGAGGCAGGCAGATTTAGTTCCCTTAAAATATAAAAGGAATCGACTGGGCGCGGTGGCTCACGCCTATAATCCCAGCACTTTGGGAGGCCGAGGCGGGTGGATCACGAGGTCAAGAGATCGAGACCATCCTGATCAACAAGGTGAAACCCCGTCTCTACTAAAAATACAAAAATTAGCTGGGCATGGTGGTGCACACCCGTAGTCCCAGCTACTCGGGAGGCTGAGGCAGGAGAATTGCTTGAACCCAGAAGCCAGAGGTTGCGGTGAGCCGAGATCACGCCATTGCACTCCAGCCTGGGTAACAAGAGTGAAACTCTGTCTCAAAAAAAAAAAAAAAAAAAAAAAAAAATATATATATATATATATATATATACAAAGGGAATCATAGGGAATCACAGAACACCTCTTTCCTCATCCCTCCTGTGCAGACCAGACAATACCTTGGAGAGTTTTTCTCTATGAAAACTGCTGTATATTTTGGGAAAACTAGGGGACATAAGATGGATAGTGCCATCCTAGGGCAAAAGCACTAATGCTGGTGGAATTTTTGAGAGTCTCTAGGACAATGGTCAACTCTGGGCTCACTCAACATCTCTTGCCTGCCCCCGAGTCTCTGTCTGTCAATTGAATCTCTGAATATAAAATAGAAAAGCAACAATTAAAGACACTAGATATTTGAAGAAAGTCTCCACATGAAAGATAAAAATCTAGATAAAATTGGCCCCCTCAAAAAGCAAATATTCATGAAAACAAAAAGGACTTTAAAAAACTCAATAAAACCCTCCCTCTACTTAGTATCAGAAAGTTTCAGTACGTGTTAGGTGAGCAAAGAAAAATCAACAATAAGAACTAACCAGAAGAAATCTATAATATAAAAAGGTCTTGGAGACTTAGAAACTTTAAAAAATATGATCGATTTAAATTTTTTAAATGGGACACTGAGAAAATAAAAGTAAGAACATCTTCAAGAACTTAAGATAAAAGACATAATGTGTGAATAAAGGAGAGGCAATATCTGACTAGCTGATTCTCAAGAAAAAGAACAAACATTGAAGAAGAAATTATCAAATAAATAATGAAATAAATTTTTTCAAAATTAAAATAGAGCATATGTTATCATTTGTAAAAAGACCTTTCCTAAGTGCCAAGTAGTAAGAATTTGGGAAACTCCCATGCATAGAAAAATACTATCAATTATTAATGCAATAAATATATCAAAACAGGATTCTACAAAGTTTCATATAAAAAAGTAGCAGAACAAAAAGTTTCCTATAAAGAAACAAGAATTGGTCTTCCATCTAATTTTTTTCACAATAACAATGCATCCCAGAAGAGGGGGCATAGAATTTTTTAAAGGACCAAGGGATATACTTTAGAAACTGAAAGCATCATGGATTAGTATAAATAAAATGATTTCAGATTAAAGATTCATAAATGTTATCTTCCAAGCAAGTTTCTCTTCCATGAGGAAAGTAAAATTGTACGCCAGCAAAACAAGGGTGAAAAGCAAGAGAGGAAGAGATGCTGGATACAAGAAATTCTGGAACTGCCCAAGAGTCTCATTTAAAAAAAAAAAAAGAGCTATGCAGGAGGCCTACAGGTTAATCTTTCCAAATTTGAGCTCAAAGCCAATTGCTTCCAAGAAGATTTTCTCTTTCAAGAGAAGAGTATAATAGTACAAAGGAAGGTTATATTTTGTAAGAACTTAGACGATTTTAGAAATAAATATGGTGTTGATTTCATATCTCAGTAAGAAAAACAGCAATCCCAAATTCCAGGAAAAACTAAAACATGCCCAAGTCAGATATAATTTAATTATCAAAGTAGAATGTGGCCTATTATAGGCAATTAGTAGGCAAGAAAGAAGGGAAAATGTAATTTTCTTTGAGGTTAAAAATACCAGTTTTTGTGTACAAAAGATGGGATTATATCAGTGCAAATGAAAAGAAGAAAAGATCATAAGAGAACACTGCTAGGCTCCCCTGGTGAGCAGTATTCACCTGCACATAGTCACGTGAACACTCTTTATCAGCTGTCAAATTTGAAACTCAAGGATGAAGCACTTAACTTTAGTTATAGAACAGAAATAGATTGTGGCAGAAGTTTTCAAATAGGAGTTAAAAAAATAAAATCGTAGGAGTTTAAATTAGAAGTTTAAATTTTTAAGATAAAAGTGTACAGGGTATACTCAGAAAGTTAATGTTCTCACCGTAAAAAACAGCAAGTCAAAAGACACTGTAAAATATTGATGAATTAACTTTAATTGTAATAATAATAATTACTGTTAGTTTGAGACAAGGTCTGGCGTTATCACCATGGTCGGAGTGCAGTGGCAGGATCTCAGCTCACTGCAACCTCCACCTCCCTGGCTTGAGCAATTCTCATGCCTCAGCCTCCCGAGTAGCTGGGATTAGAGGTATGCACCATCATGTAGGGCTGATTTTTGTATTTTTAGTAAAGATGGGGTTTCCTCATGTTTCTCAGGCTGGTTTCAAACTCCTGAGCTCAAGTGATGTGCCCGCCTCAGCCTCCCAAAGTGCTGGCATAACCTCACCCAGAAGATGGATTAACTTTAAGTGTACAATTGATAGTTACAAAGATATCTATTAAAGGAACTAAAATTGATAAAATAACAGACGTAATGCAGGAGCATAAGAAGGGGAAATCCAAGGGTTTAAGTAAACAAAAATTATATTCTATTGGAAGAGCAATATAGGAACATCAATAAGTAGTCATATTTTGTACTTTGAAGGTAATCACAAAATACTGATTACAGAAATATTTAAAAGTAATGGCTGGCCAGGCGTGGTGGCTCACACTCGTAATCCCAGCATTTTGGGAGGCCAAGGTGTTTGGATCACAAGGTCAGGAGTTCGAGACCAGCCTGGCCAACACAGTGAAATCCCGTCTCTACTAAAAATACAAAAATTAGCTGGGTGTGGTGGTGGGCGCCTGTAATCCCAGCTAATCTGGTGGCTGAGGCAGGAGAATTGCTTGAACCCAGGAGGTGCAGGTTGCAGTGAGCCGAGATCGCACCACTGCACTCCAGCTTGGGCGACAGAGCTAGACTCCATCTCAAAAAAAAAAAAAAAAAAAAGTAATCGCCTCCAAGAACGTGTTCTGTATTAAGGGGGATGGAATCAATTGTTGCTTTCCTCAGCCATTTTGCACTATTTCATTTTTGTACTGCATGGTATATATTTTTTATTTATTTTATTTTTTATTTTTATATATATTTTTGAGACAGAGTCTCACTCCATCACCCAGCCTAGAGTGCAGTGGTGCGATCTTGACTCACTGCATCCTCTGTCTCCCAGGCTCAAGCAATTCTACTGTTTCAGCCTCCTGAGTAGCTGGGACTACAAGCACCTGCCACCATGCTCGGCTAATTATTGTATTTTTTTTTTTTTTTTAAAGACGGGGTTTTATCATATTGGTCAGGCTGGTTTTGAACTCGTGACCTCATGTGATCTGCCCGCCTCAGCCTACCAAAGTGCTAGGATTACAGGCGTGAGCCACCACGCCCGGCAATTTTTGTATTTTTAGTAGAGACGGGGTTTCACCTTGTTGGCCAGGCTGGTCTCAAACTCCTGACCTCAGGTGACCCACCTGCCTCTGCCTCCTAAAGTGCTGGGATTTCATCTAGCCAAACTATTTTTTTTAAATAACAAATAAACATAAACAGAGCAGCCGTGTTTGTAGATATGATTACAATTTTAATTTCAACATGTCCAAATTCACAGGCCTTATTCTCCATCTTCTACTCTTCCTAACATCATGCATGCATAGAACATTCAAACAAACAAAAACATAAAATAGAACATTTAGTCCTATTAACACATGAAAATTTGTTCAAGTACTTAATTTTTTTTCTCTTGCCAATTTCAGAGCTGTCAATCAGCTGTAGAAACCCTACAAATATTCCAGCATCTACTTTCATATGATTGATTTATTTCATTTTTAATGACTCCCAAGGGAAGCAGATTTTTTAAAATCAAAATTCATTTCAATGTTATGGCCTAAGATCTTATTAAGCACACACACAAAAAAAAAACACTCAGAAAATCTATTCCTTTTCCATCACACTTTCCCTTACTCTTAAACCATCTTTGTCTCTTGAGTAAAATAATAATGTTTATTTTTCCCTCTACCTTTTTAATTAGTGTCAGCAAAAGTCCATTTCCACTACTGGCATAAAATTCAATACCTTATTGACAGGAACTGACATCATGTGTTTATATTAAAAGGTAAAACTATTAAATATATAATAACCTGCATATTTTAATTGATAATGTATACATTTATTATCTATCTGCTTTTGTTTTAACAACATTATAGATCATTTAGGCTTGTCTTTAAAGTTTTACTTTTATGCCCTTTAGCTAAGTCAAATTTATATTTCTGGAATGCTGTTCATTAACTCTAAAACACTGTCAGTTTTCAAAAGTGTTTTTGACATGTCCTCCTGTTATAGAAAAATTGTCTAGGGGAAAGCTAAAAAAAAAAAACAGAGAACACATACTGGGGTGGATATTTTTATTACTTATTACAGTTAATCATTTCCAAGTTTTCACACTTTCATCCAACAGGAAAGCATGATTTTATCTAGTCTATGGTTTCCGTTGCGCCACTCCTTTTTAAAATGAGTAATACATGAAGCATCCTAAGGGTTTTGCTTTCAATGTCAACTAAAAGAAAGCATTTTATTGTCCTAATTAATTGCATGATAAAATTAATTTTAGAAGATATTAAAATGTATCACAATTATGTTTCTTCAGTAAATGTCGTATTAATAGGAAATGAACTTCAATACTGAGTAGATTGTGAACCTGTCAGTTATTTTCCTGCCTCAAGTTTTGAAAAGTTGAATATTTTTATTTCCTAGTAGTCCTTTTTAAAAAGGCTAGACTTCTTTCCACAATTATTTTACTGGAAACATTGTATTTTATTTTGGAAGCTGCTGAGGGTAAAGGAAACTTTCTCCTCTATAGGGATTTTTTTTAATGTGGTACCTTATTAAAGTAGAAATGCAGAAAGATGATGATTTAACATACATGTGGAGGTGACGCGTGAGAGAAAGAGGCTGGGTCAGTTTCCTTTACATATCTTGCTTAAATGCTGTTCAATGATAGCCCTCTATTATCTAGATTATGGCCGTAGACTTCTAAATTTCATTCCTATTGCCAGTCTTTTTCCAAACATGGCCCGTCTACCTCACACACTTCTGCCGAGCTAAGTCTCTGTATTAAAAAAACAATTATATCATGCTGGCAGGTGAAAATTTGTTAGCTCCCAATGCTGATGGGGCCAATTCCAGTTTTCTAGTGAAACGAGTAAGGCCCTGGACAATGTATTCTTAAGTCTCCTGCCTCACTGCCCTCTTCCAATCGGCTTTCACCTTCATCACCCTCCCCCAGGGTCACCAGTAACCTCCTTGTCATTTAATAGAATGAACACTTTCCTTCCTAGAGCACTTTCTTTTGCTATTGACTTCATTGATACAACTTCTGTCTGATTTTTCTCCTGCCCCCTTTAGATGTTTTTTCTGCTGACTCCTGAATGTTGATCCAGTGCTAAGCAACCTTTAAATGTCAGGAGTTTCTCAGGGTTTAGTGCTAAACCTTCTCCTCATGTTATTCTCTAGTCTCTTCCTAGCAGATTGTGTTGACATCTGCAATGCAATGACCAGGTGTACCCAGATGACTTGTAACTTACTATCTACATGTTAAGCCATTGCACCCAGCACTGAGCCCTATGAATCCAACAGCCCTCTGGTCACATATCCTTGAATATCTCAAAGGAACCTCAAACTCAACTTGCATACAACCAAACTCATAAACTTCTCCCAAAAACCTGTTCTGCCCAATAAGTGTTACATTTGCATTTGAAGAAGCAAAATGCGTGACAGTCAATCTTGAAACTCTCCCTCATTATTCCCTACTTCCTTCCCCAGTAAATTAGGAATTTTTAAATTATGCTGAATTATCTATCTGTGGCTTTGTGATCAGCATGTCCTAAGACATTAAGTTTTAATATGACTTGAATAGGACAGGATCGTGAAAAATAAACAAAGCTGAATGCTAGTTAGGATGGTCAGAACAGTAATATACTATTTCAAAGAGTACACCATGAACTGACCCCAACTACAATTTGTACAGAGGTGAGTATTTGAAAGGGACAATGAAGGAATTATGAGGGGGAATGAGTGGGGCTCAGTGGAACCAGGGAAGTGAAAAATGACTAAAAGCAGAAGGTGGAGTTCATGTGAAACCCATCTGGGTTAATTAGCACTTATTGAAGTTAAGTAGGGCTCCTACCCTTCCACAGAGACTGGAAGACAGGGGCCCTATCTTCAGGTCTTGGCTAGAACAACAATGAATCATTTCTGCAGCCCTGAGTTTTCTCAGGCAGGCATTTTATCAAAGATTTATCCAACCCATGTGAACCTGACAGACAGTTGAGTGGAAATTTAGGAAGATTTAATTGATTTGTGTCCTTATTTCTTTCTAAGCCAATTAGGACAGAACTTTAAAAAGTAATTTTATTAGTATAAATTGATTTGATAAATCTATCCAGGCATTATAACATATGGAAAGTACTATATCACAGGAAATTATTATTATATATAATACATGTGTATACATGCTTGAACAGGAAGACAGACGCAAATAGAGATCTTGTGGTTTTCATTTAAAAAAATTATAGCATAGTTAAGGTTACCTACTGAATGTCAGGTTAGTGAATCTTACCAACATATTTGAAGGAGACTTTGAAGCTTTTCTTTTGTCCTGATATGTTATCTTACAGAGACAAGAGACTGAGGGGGACATCAAGAAGCTGTCAGCCTGTCTTCAGAGTTCATCTGAGTGGATAAAATATCCAGTTTGTTTCAAATCAGCCTTTTTCCTTTGAAGCCTCAGGTTTTTTTTTTGGTGGTGGGGTGGGGTTCCAGAGTCCCTTGAAAGCCCTGATAGGGTAGGGAAATTAAAGTTCCAGTAACTGCAAGGTGTGAGGAGCTGGAGTAAGAAGAATACTGTCTGGCCAGGATCAGCAAAGGGGAGAAGAGGAAGGGGTTTGAAGGGGAACATGTGAAAGGATCCCTGGGAGCTAGGGGAATGATCAAGGCAACCAGAGGGGGAAAGGAGCAAAGGGGGATGGGAGGGAAAGGTATTAAAGGAGCCAGTTTGGGGAGATCTTGGGTTTTCCACAGAAGCTATTGAATTTTTCCACATGATCCTAAGTCATGTCAGCCTACCAAGAATAGAAGCTGACAGTGGTAGCGCCTGAGCAGTACACAAGCAGTGGGAGTTGGAGAGGGAGTTTCCTTCTGCTGAGATGTTCCTATGAGAGGACAAGTGTCAATCAGAGAGAACAATAAAGGGCCAGGCATGGTCGATCACCCCGTAATCCTAACACTTTGGGAGGTTGAGGCGGGTGGATCCCTGGAGGTCAGGAGTTTGAGACAAGCCTGGGCAACATAGTGAAACCACAACTCTACTAAAAATACACAAAATTAGCCAGGCGTGGTGGTAGACACCTGTAATCCCAGCTACTTGGGAGGCTGAGGCAGGAGAATCGCTTAGACCTGGGAGGTAGAGGTTGCAGTGAGCCAAGATCACGCCACTGAACTCCAGCCTGGGTGACAAGAGCGAAACTGTGTCTCAAAATACATACATACATACATACATATATACATACATACATACATACATACATACAAATAAAGCCTTACAAAGAGACAGAGAAAAAACTTTTTTCAATCCCATAAGTTAGGGTATAAACGCCACTCAAAATAAGGAGCCAGGAAGAAAAACTTCCAGCCCAGGAGGTATCTTTCAAAAGAAGTCTGGGGTGTAACCCAGTTTCAGAATCCTAAGAACCCAAACCTGTCCTCAGCATGCTTTAGTGGAAGCTCGTCCAGAGCATTGGATCAAGAGTGGGACTCTGTAGTAAATACTACAGGAGCAAACTGGCTGGACAGGAGACGAAGCTCTCTGCAAGCTGAAATGTCCAGTTGCTGTGTGTGAGCCATGAAGGTGAGACCATCATTTTTTTTTTAATGAAAATGAATTTAACAAAAGTGAAAATGAAAGCGATAAAAGTGAATTACATACACATGGTATGTTATGAATCACAAAATATTTATTTTCATTATAAATGTATGTGTGTGTGTGTGTGTGTGTGTGTTTGCTTGTGTGCCCACACAAGCTTGTGCTGGGTTGAAATGTAAAAATTATTTCTTAATCTAGAATATGATAAAAAAAAAACATGTGCTTTCTCTTCTGTTTTCCATACCTTTTTCCACCACCCCAACTTACCTTTCGATCTCTCAAGGACCAATAATATAACCTCCTAATTGGTATACACAATAATCTCAGCACAGTGCCCAGGACATATGAGCCACTCAGTTAATATGATTGAATTGCTCTACCTTTTCAGTTTCATGTCCTACCAGTCTCCTCCACAAGCTATAACTTAATCACATCCAACTTCTCTCCATTCTGTAAATATTGGTGTCAGAATGTGCTCAGCCAGGCTGTTTTCTTCATTTTCATTGCCAGCTTCCCTCGCTTACTTGACTGAAATCCATGAAGGCAAGATCAGAACTTGTCTTTCTTGCCATTGTATCTGGTGAGTTGTGCAATGCCTGGCACCTAATAAATGCTTCATACACAGCTTTTGAGTGCACAGATGTGTAAATAGCTATATGAACACACTGGTGTTAGAAACTTGATACAGTTGACAGAACAATTTAATAGACAACACAGATAACTAGTGGTTTAAAAATCAGTTTACTTTGTTTGGATTAAAGCAGTTTGCTTCCAAGTGGTTTGTGTGTTTTGTTATAGCTACACTTGAAATTTTAAACTCATGCTTATTTCAAAAGTCAAACAGATTTGTTAAATAACTAGGTGGAAAATCTCATGCATGCACAAAATACTTGCTCATATGATTTTATAACCATTTTATGCCAAATTCTCATGTTTTTTTACTTTCTAAATACAATGAAATCTGTGTTTTCTGTAAAAACTTTTGATTGTTCATTAAAATACTTTATTATTTCCATTTTACCTCTACCCTCCAGCAGCACATTTTTTTTTCTTTCTGTCAAAACCATTGCATTGGCCGGGTGCAGTGGCTCATGCCTGTAATCCCAGCACTCTGGAAGGCCAAGATGGGTGGATCACTTAAGGTTGGGAGTTCGAGACCAACCTAGCCAACATGGCAAAACCCTGTCTCTACTAAAAATACAAACATTAGCCAGGCATGGTGGCACGCACCTGTAATCCCAGCTCCTCAGGAGGCTGAGGCAAGAGAATCTGTTGAATCCAGGAGGCGGAGGTTGCAGTGAGCCGAGATCGCACCACTGCACTCCAGTCTGGGTGACAGAGAGAGACTCCGTGTCAAAAAACAAACAAACAAACAAAATGTTGCATTAAACTTCACTTGTTAATAATTTTCAATGCAACATAATTTGGGTAACATAATTTGAACATCAGAAGCGCATGCATTCTAGACATTGTGATCTCACTATATTAAAGAAAGAATAACCTATTCCAAACAATTTCTGCTTTTAGTGTACTTTTAAGCAACTTTCCTGGATCCTACAAGGAAGGATTCATAGACATCTATTGCCAAGTTTGATGCCACTTAATGGATTTAAGGCTTTGAATTAACTTCAGATCTTTCCATAGCAACATAACCTCTTTTAAAAATTTGCTTTATATTCAAATCTAACTATAAAAAAGTAGAAAAGGGCCGGGGGCGGGGGGGCCGCCCCAGTTCCCGGGGGGTTTGGGGGGCCGGGGGGGGCGGGGCGGGGGGGGGGGGGGCGGGGGGCGGCCGGGCGGGCCTGGGGGGCCCCCGATTAAACAAAAAAACTAGAAAGTTTTTTGGGCGCGGGGCCGCCGGGCCCGCGGCCCCCCGCGCCGGGGCGGGGGGGCCCGGGGGGGCGGCCGGCCCGGGCCCCGGGGGGCGGGGCGCGGGGGGGGGGGGGGGGGGGGGGGGGGGCCGGGGCCGGGGCGCGGGGGGGGGGGGGGGGAAAAAAAAAAAAAAAAAAAAAAAAGTTAATAAAGGATATTTCCTGAATTAATGTTCAGAAACTATCCTGGATATTAGTTACTTCTTATAAGACCACAGTTTATGAGTTAATCATAAATGAATTAAGACTATATATATTTTTTTTCTTGAAATCTACATGGATTTAAGAATCATTAGTATATTATATCATATATTGTGCACTGAGAGTAACACGCAGACTTCTTGATTATCTGGAGAAGTCTACAAGACATTAGAAGAATAGACGTATCTTCTTGTTCAATACTCTCAACTTTCAATATATCTGTTTTGTCTTTAAGTCTTAATTGTATGCATAGAACTGCAGTGATTCTAACTAAAGTGAATAATAATTCAAGAAGTTTAAACTGTATTAAAAAACACACACTCATGAATTCCCTGTTTAACATGACTCAATTAGCAATTGAGTTTAAAGTAGGTATTTTCCACCTTTACGGTGATTCTGCCATTTCCAGATTATACCTCCAAAATGCTCTCAATTTTGCTGTGTTGCTTTTTTTTTAGAAAAAATTATCACCACAGCCCCATTTAAATTTATGCGATGGCTCCCTAAAGCCTTCGTGATAATGTCTGAATTTCTGACAAGGTGACTCCAATTTTTATTCCAAATTTTTATCTCACTAATTTTTGTCACACATTCTGTGTTCCTTCCAAATTCTCTTTATCTCCCAAAACTCAGTTCTGCCTCTGCCTTTGCACTCAGTCTATGTGAAATGCCCAACTTTTGCTGGTGTCGGTAGTGATAGGGTCTTGCTCTACTGACCAGGCTGGAGTGCAGTGATGTGATCATAACTCACTGCAGGCTTGAACTCCTGGGCACAAGCAATCCTACTGCCTTGTCTTCTCAAAGCTCTGAGATTACAGGTGTCAGTCACTGCAAACAGCCCACCTCTTTCCCACAGAATGTATCTTCCTTATTCCTCAAGGTCAGTAAATATGCTTCCTCCTCTCTAGCCTTTTCTAGTCTTCTCCAGAAGCCAGGATCAGGAGTCACTGTAAGGCCGGTTGCCTAGCCAGGAACTCGGACATGCCCATCCTTCCTGGCGACAGGGAATTACGTCACCATTCTGCACCCGACACCTAGCCCCCGCTGAAAAACCCCCGCCCAAAAATTTCGAAAAAGCCACACCAAACCCTGCCCAATAACTCTTTGTCCCGTTCAGGTCATTCTTCCCCAAGACGGCCCACTCACCAAAGTTCCTGCCTATATCCAATCAAATGCCTTCACTCCACTTCCTGGGTCCCAATATCCAGTCAAGTGCCTTAATGCTTTGTCTCCCCTATATCCAATCAAATGCCTTCACTCCTTATAAAACCCCTTGTCCTAAAAAGTTAATTGCGACTTCTCTGGCCCTTACCTGGACCATAGAACCTTGTCCGGGAGCTGAATAAATCGGATTTTCATTTTCTTATACTGGTCTCAGTTTCCTCATTTCGACTGGACAATATACCTTACAGTCACTACACCTCCTGTTTTCCTGAGCACTTTGTTCACAAATCTTTCATAGAATTCATTCCACTACATGGTATTCACTGGATTGTATTGCATTATAGTGTTTACATTACTGCATGTTTTTCTCCACATTGTAAATTTCCTGAAGATAGAAAATTTCCTTTATTCATTTATGTCTTCCTTTATTCATTTTATGTCTAACATTATATATCTTATCATGTAATAAGCAATTTTGGTGACTTGATTAATGTGAGAAAACAAGAATCGAGAAACAGACTTGAGGATTACACAGGTGTCTGTCTTATTTATCATTTTGCGTAACTTCTGCCTATATTTTATTGATAACCTGGGCCTTGAATGCACATAAGTGGATAAAATAGGTCTCATATTTCAGAGTAGGTTGTAGCAAATTAATCATCTAAATGCTTATTTGTACTGTTCAATTTGAACACCACAATTTAGGTCTCCAGCATGAAGAAAAAGAGGATTTTCACATATGTGACAAATAAATAAATAGGATACAAATGGGATTTATTAATAATTGGATTCTGTTAAAAACGAGATACCTTTTTACTATTTGTGATAATAAAATAAAATAAATTGTGTTCCCAGGGTTTTCTTATAAATTAAACACACTATTACCACTTTATTTTCCAATTTCATCTCTTTAAAAAAAATGTGTTACTTTAAAATGACCTAGGAGTACAATTTTATATGAAAAGGGCAATAACATTACTTTCAATGCAAACAGAAATTTATCATTGCAAGGGAAACTGTAAAAAAAAAAAAAAAAAAAAAACTTTTTTATTCACAACAGGGTGTGCGACATATTAAAAATATGAGGCCAATGTCGCTAAGAAGTTGAAAATACAGTATTACAAACTCAGTAGAACACAAACAACCAAACAAAAGTGTTTGTCTTCTTTTCTTTGTCCAACATGTTCGGGTATTAGTACTGAAGGAGCTCTATAACAAGTTGCAAATGATGCGTGAAATGAATCAGCTCTGCTCAGTATATACCTAGAAACTATAAAGTTACTTACGCCAATGTAGCTCTGCTGTGTTAATTGCTACAGGACTGAAATCACGTATGGTAGAAAGATGGCCAGATTTAGATGACCTAGACACTGATGTCACACCAAACTTTTGGAATTGGCTTCTTGGCTTTCCTCCCTGAAGAATGAGTTAAATGGGGGGTAGGTTGAATTTTATACAGATGTGACACTTCCCTCACCACAGACTCGCACAGCAAGTTATTATGATAGTTCCTTCTCTGTGCCTGTGTTTCTGCCTGCTAATGGTATACCTTACTTGAATGAACTTAAGTGCTCCAAATTTCCTGTGGGATAGGGATTGATGATATTCCCCATTTTAAGGAAATTACAGCTTGAAAAAACTAAATAATGTGGCAAGAAAGTTAGTAAGTTGCAAAGTCAGAGGTGGTCCCAGGATTCTGTCTCAGGAGACTGTCCTTACCACCCCATCACACAAGGCTGCTGATCATCAGGACAGGTTTCCATGAGACTCAGGATGATGGGTGTCGTGGGTGGAGGCAAGACATGTTCACTACTCTCACATCTGTCATTTATCAGCCAATCAACCATAGAAAGGATGGTCCTTAAATAAATGACCCCTGCTGGGACTCACCTTAGATAGAGGACATGTTTGCAGCAGCCCTGGCTCACTCCAAGGCTTGGGGCTTCTGTGGAAATTTCGGATCTGCCCATTTGATGTAGCAGAGCCCCCTAGCACACATAGTGGGCGTGTCCTGCAGAGAGCATCTTTCTCATTCCACAGAGCGTTGATTTTAAATCAGTTCATCCTGAATTGCCCTTAAAGCAGAGGACAATCTGTCCATCCACTCAAACATCACTTAAGAAAAAAACTTCATTTTCCCCCCTCTCTCTCTCTCTCTCTCTCTCTCTCTCTCAATCTGTGTGTGTGTGTGTGTGGGGGGGGGGGGGGGGGCTGGGGGGGGCGGGTTGCGGGGGGGGGGGGTGATGAAGACATTTCCTTTCCCTCTCTCCCGACAAGGCACCTGCTCAGCACACGTTCCTGTTTGCTCTTTCCTCCTGGGCAGTGCCTGTCCTCCCTGCCTGATTCAGATTTGTCCCTGGCGCTGCTGTCCAATATTTATTGCCCAGCTAGGTATCAAAAAAGAGGAAAAACAAAAATCTTGAAAGCTACTAGTGCTGGTAACTTCACAAACTTTGTTGGAGAAAACCAAACTTTTCAGAGCTTGTTCCTTGACAGTCACACAGTGAACTAGCAGCAAAGCCAAACTGGACTTTGGGCCAAGATAACCCCAAACCCATTCATTTTCCTCAATCCCACCAAAAATCACCCCAGACAGGAGGGCAATTTATTTTTTGAAAACTGAAATATCAATAGATCACATTGTAATGGGAAGTAATAAACTTCCCATTAAAAATGAAAAAGATTCTATTAAATCCAATAAGGGGGAAATGAATATTCCCTCAATTTACGTTTGTTCCTTTTGTGGAATAAAATGATAATGCATTAGTTAAGTGTCACTGCTTTTTAGCCACTCATACATTACCATTTGGACTTAGTATTTACAACCCAAAGTTGGTTCTCAAGTCTTCTAGTTTTCATCTTTGTGTAGTTATTTTACAACATGTCCTCTTCAGTTTTGAAGAAAAAGAAACGCGAAACGTTCACAAATCAAATGATGCCTCGTCTGTTGTATTAGGGAACCTGAAGCAAAGCCTCAGGAGGGCGCAAGAGAGCAAAACCTCCGGAGGGCGCTAGAGAGCAAGCCTCCGGAGGGCGCTGGAGAAGCCGCAGCTGCAGAACGGTACCAGGATGGGGCGGGTGGGGCGCCACACCTGCCAGGCAATGGCGGCAGCAGCCTCCCGACAGGGATGCAGGGGTATGATGTGAGCGGCGCTCATCTTTCCCCCCACCGTGGTGCTTTCCTGCCTCTTGGCGATAGAATCACCTCTCTTTTGTGTTTAAACAGGGAAAACAGCGCAGTTCGGGCAGTCTCAACACTGACATTTTCCCACAAAGACCTCTAGGTCATCCAAAGAGTAATCTATCTACTATGTTATACTGGCTCCTGGTGCCCAGAGGGGCTGAGAGAGTGGAGGCCTGCGCTTTGCGCCTGAGTGACTCTTGACATGAACTCCTTCCACAAATCAGGAACTTGAATCTGTGACTGAGGCTGCTCAGATAAACACATGAGTCGGGAGACATAAGGTACAGCAATAGCTGCACTTTCTTTTTCTTTTCCTTATTTTTTAAACAGAGCCTCACTCTGTCACCAGGCTGGAGTGCAGTGGCGTGATCTCAGGTCACTGCAACCTCTGCCTCCCGGGTTCAAGCGATTCTCCTGCCTCAGCCTCCTGCGTAGCTGGGATTACAGGCACACGCCACCGTGCCCAGCTAATTTTTGTATTTTTAGTAGAGACGCGTTTCACCATGTTGACCAGGATGGTCTCGATCTCTTGACCTTGTGATCTGCCAGCCTCCACTTTACAAAGTGCTGGGATTATAGGCATGAGCCACCATGCCCAGCCTATTTTTTTGAGCGGGGAGACAAAGTCTCACCCTGCTGCCCAGGCTGGAATGCAGTCGCACAATATGGGCTCACTGCAGCTTCGAACTCCTAGGCTCATTTGATTTCCCACATCAACCTCACGAGTAGCTGGGACCACAGGCACACCACCACAGCTAATTCATGTGTGTGTGTGTGTGTGTGTGTGTGTGTGTGTGTGTGTGTGTGTGATATTTTTCTAGAGAGATGGGATTTGGCCAAGTTGGGGTTTGGCCATGTTGCTCAGGCTGGTCTAGTACTTCATGGCTCAAACAATCTGCCTGCCTTGACCTCCCAACGTGCTAGCTTTACAAGAGTGAGCCACCGACTTCTCTGCCTAAGTTCAAAAGAACAAATAATCTAGCCATTGTATAGGAGGCTATGCTTAAAGCAACTGTGTGATTTCCAGCTCTATAAATTTAATAACGGTCAACTTGAGGAGGTGATGGTGTCCACGTGTGGTCTGCACATTTACAGAACTCAGTATTATAGCCATACCACACACACGCACAACACACACACACACACACAATTTTTATAGTAATAACCTTTCTTATAGCTCTCAATACATTCAATTTCCTGTAAGTAATTCATCAACATATTCACATGTGTGAATTAGAGGTAAGACAATGGCAGCAATGTATGCAATTGTAGTAGTAATAGTTAATATTACCATAATTATAATATTAGAAGGCCTCCACTTTGAAGGCTGTATAAAAAGGATGCTTTATTTTCTTAAGCCAAGGATCTTCTTTTGCCAGTTATACAGTAAGATCTCAGTGTCATGAATATGTTCTTGAAAACTGTGACTTGAAGCAAAACTAAGTATTCTATGCAACAGGAACTTAACTTTTGTTTATATCAACTAGCCTATGATAAAATTAGTTTCATTATAGAATAAGTCATTTTGCTTGAAGTTATAGTTGCCGAAAGCCTATTGACATTAAGTGAGGTTTTATTGCATGTAAACTTCAGTGGTTAAATTATATGGTGTTTTCTATGGTTTTGTGTATAGCATAGGCAGAAAAATACTGTGAAGTTATAATTCCAAACAACGATATTTATATTACATTATCACTTTAATATGTTTTCATTCACATTCCTTTAAATAATGTATTCAAAAATATTTCAAGCATAATTAAAAATATAAAGATTAATAAGCACCAATGCGAAAATGACTCCAATTTTAATGTTGTTTTTATGGCTTCACATTTTACGTAGTGATTTTATACAGTGGTGTATAGATATGGTGGTGTATTATATATATATAGTGCAAATATTACCACTATATATATATATATATGGTATACATCTAGTAGTAATATTTGCACTATATATATATTACCACTATATACATGTACCACTACATAATATATATATATATAGTGGTAATATATATATATGGTACATATATATAGTAGTAATATTTGCATCATATTGCAAATATTTAAAAACGTAATCTCTGCACTGAGATCCCTCTGCTGTAGATGGGGAGAAGTATGCGAGAGGAATATAATTCATGTTATAGAAGTACCATGTAATATTTTAAAAGATGCACTCATTATAGATGTGATGTCAAGTAGAAAGCAATCAACTTCTCCATTGGCAAAGAACAGTAAATAATTGATCTAGGTGTTAAAGGACATATAAAAAGTCACAGGGCGGAATAAAGGGAATGAACATTTCAGGTATTTCAGAGAGAGTATCAGTGCAAGCTTGGATTTGGGAAGTAGTATGTATAAACCAAATAGAGTAGCATGTAGTTCAAAATGATTGAACCATCAAATAGCTGAGGGTCTGCAATGACAGATGAATTTG
Source organism: Ateles fusciceps (assembly GCA_036589455.1). Lineage (NCBI taxonomy): Eukaryota > Metazoa > Chordata > Mammalia > Primates > Atelidae > Ateles > Ateles fusciceps. The sequence goes on from JAZHEH010001198.1 coordinate 97,729, forward strand.
AACACGTTGGAAGGGGCCATTTCTTCTCTTATGGTTATGATTACTTAAATAAGATCTGGACTTTATCCTATAGAGGGGGAACTCTGAAACATTTTTAAGCAGAAGAGTACATCATCACATTTGATTTTAGATGGATCACTCCATTGACTTCTTGACAATGACAGAATTAGACATAGACAAGCCAAGAAGAAAACTGTCACAGTATCTTAAGCAAGAGTTCTAATTTTTTATTTTAGTGCAGAAAACTTGCACAGAGGAAGGCATAGATTTTAAAGACGTTAAGGAAGTATGTTCTGTCTTAGAACATAAGGATTGTGTGGTTATTTGACAGAACAGGAGAAAAAAACACAAAGACACCTGCAGGACATTCCAGTGGAGATGTTTGTAGAGGTTTGGGACATTTGGATCTAGAATGTATGAGAGGTCTAACATTGAATTACAGATTTGAAAATCACCAGCATCCTGAAGACTGACATTTATACTGTTGTCGAGATCATCCTGAAAAGATGATCATAGATTGAGCAGCCCTGCTTGGAAACTTTTTGGTTAATATCTTTTGTTTTTTTAAGAGTCAGAATCTCCCTCTGTTACCCAGGCTGGAGTGCAGTGGCACTATCATGGCTCACTGGAACTTCGTCCAGCTAAACATTTTTAATATCACTATTATTATTTTAGAGATTGGGTCTCACTATTTGCCCAGGCTGGCCTTGAACTGCTGGCCTCAAACTTCTGGACTCAAGAGATCCTCCTGTCTCAACCTCCTGAGTCACTGGAATTACAGGCATGAGCCACCGCTCGTGGTGTTTAATATCCCCAACTCCCTTTATGATCTTGACTCAACTACTCCAGCAGCAATGATGATCTCATCCTGCTGCCACAGTCACACTCATTGAGTAACTCATATTCTTTTCCTATGTTATTTCTACTTTACATAAGCTGTTCCATCACATGTTATCTTTGAAGGCCTTGCTTGCTTAATGTGAAAAATCCTCTTAATCTGACTTATATGTCTAATATTATGTTATATCGACCTTGTTATTTTAATTTTGAAACTTTTCCTTCTTTTTATATATCTCTTAATGTATTATCTGTTGTGTTATTTGTTTATATGTCCTTTCTTGTTTAGTCACTGTTTCCAAATTTATTTCTATCTTCCATTCTTGGAACTTCTTAATTTTGTCACTAGTTTTTCTTACAGGTTTCCTTTTTATTAAAGCAGATTATTTATGAGTATTTCTAACTGTAATTTTTAACAGCCAACATTTTATTGATTTCTTTGAGATCACTGTAAAATCATTGGTTACAATTTTCACCATTTTTAAAAATATGCTTTTCTTGTTTATCTACAGAGATATGCTTTTGCTCCTTATTTTCTTTCCTTATATAATAACTTTACGTGGAACTTAACTGAGATAATTTACTGTGAACCATTGTTTCAATGAAATGAGTTCGTCTCAACTTTTGGAAAGCAGAAATTAGCAAAGAGGCATCTTCTGTCTTAATTTTTCAAATGCTCCCTCTATAAAAATGGGTTGAAAATACATCATCAGCCTTCGTGAAATTTGACTCCCATCGTCACACTTTTATCTGAAACTTCTCTTACCCGTGAATATCATTCCTATCTTGCCCAATTGGTATTCAGCTCTCAGCAGTTTCTACTCATTGCATGGCAGTGTCTTGGAAAGGAGAATGAGTTTGAGGGTTACTAAATCCATACTGCTCCAGCAACATCAGTCATCCTGCCATCGCTCCCTTACCCTAACTTGAAATTCGGATACTACTGAAGCCCCTTCTACTTCTGGCTGTGTTTTCAGATTGGCCCTCTGTACTTTTCAGTGACACATGTTAGCAATTTTATTGGCTTGTATTCCCAGAGCCATAGGACCAACACAGACATTTTAATAAAATTTTTCTACTTTTTTCTCCCACACATACAAATGGTGACACTAAATGATCTTGTGGCTGTTCGTACTTTATAATTTGGGGTTCAGGAGAACTCTTTGTGACCTGGGTTTTATTTTGTTGGAAATGTTATTTGTAGGTTTTCAATTCTGTCATCACTGTTTCCCTGTCTGTTAATATTTACCATCTTCCTATAATCCTTCACCTAAAAAAGTGTTATTCACTTCAGTCTATTCAAAAGTTAGACTTACACATTTGACCAAAGCTGTTTATAAGACTAGGGATAGCAGGTTTTAAATACCATTACTGTTTCGTTTGTAGACAATAATTAGGACTTGATGGCATTCCCACAAGAGGAAACACAACTTGTGAAAGAGAAATATTTGACACAATTTCAAAGTATACCTACGACTAAGTCAGCCATCTTGTGTAGCGCAAAGGTCTTTTTTTCTGTGTATCCCAGTGCTTCAGAATAAATCTGCTGAAACGTGCCAAATGTATGCATGGTAAGAAGGAAATGAAAATCTATAGAACCACCTAAGTCACTCTTCTCTGTGTGCCCAGCATAGAATCTTGGCATCACCCTCAGGCTGCAGCCTCAGTTATACTTTCAAAATAGCCCTGTGATTTAGAAATAGTCCCCTAATAAAAATGCAGCATTTCTCCTTGACTACAATCAAAAGACAAAAACCCAGTTCTCATCCACTCACCTCTGTCCTTTTTCCCCTAATTTTATTACGAGTCCATAGTGAGGATTAATGGAAGGTCCACTATGGCTTCATGATGACAATAGATGTTTGTTTTTTCCAACAATAGAGTGGCAAAATACAGAGGTTTTTAATATTCAGGCAGGATTTTCGGTCCATGCTCCTTTTAGCTCTCATTGAAATTAATATTGCCTGACAGCTTTAAGACTTCAGGGCTGATTAAGCTAGACACATTGTGGGAATAGCAACGTGTTGTTCTTTATGGATAACTGGAACTGTGGTAACTTTTTCATTTGGCATTTGGTATAGCCCTTTGTATGAAGAGTGACTGAGATCAGAATATTTAATCTCCCTGAAGAAAGTATAGCATTTTATTCATCTTCCAATACTCAGTACCTAACCAAGAGTCTGGCACAGAGTAAAAGCTGAAAATACTTGTTACACAGAAAACTAAATAAACAAATGAGTGGATGAATAAACAAATACATAAAATGCAATCTATAGGAAACAAACATTATCATCTTCGTCTATCTAGATATTGAACAGAGTTCTTGGTAGCCTGCTATCTGATATCCAGTATATGCTCAGTTAAAATAGAGTGGTCCTGTTTTTAGCAGGATAAATTTTTTGGTTATAAATGAAAGTGAATAAAAGGCAATGTGCCACCAGTAAAACACAAAACAATAATGTGGAAAAATAGATTTTCTCCAGAACATTTTCTGTGCCCAGGTTATATTTTAAAACATGATTGATGACTCATTTTGCCAATGAACTCTTGAAGTAGAGATTTTTGCAATTCAGTGTACTTATTTCCAATACATGGTATCTTTCTATTTGAAGTATCATCATTTCTTCATTGTTAGATAAAATGCAATAAAGAACATACTGAATTTATTTTCTTTCTTCTTGATTTTCAGTATTTTGAAATTACTAAAGAAAAGTTTAATACACAGAGAACATTTGTTCAAGGAAGAAATTATAACACTCCATTTTAGTTTAATTCAGGCCATTTTCTGAGAATGGGAAGCAAATATTCTCCTTCTGTTACAAGCTTTGCAAATCCAAATAATCTGTAGATGAAGGCTACATGAGTTAATTAAAACCACTGAATTTTCAAAATCTCATTATTTTTCTCCAAAGGTTTAAATACCTCACACTGCTGTGAAAAGCCCAGGCACAGTGGCTCATGCCTGTAATCCTAGCACTTGGGGAGGATAAACCAGGAAGACTGCTTGAGTCTAGAAGTTTAAGAACAGCCAAGGCAACATCGTGAGACCCAGTCTCTACAAAAAAAAAAAAAATTAAAAAGTAAAAAATTAGCAGGACATGGTGGCGTACACTCAGTACCAGTTACTGGACTGAGATGGGATGATTCCTTGAGCCTGGGAGGTTGAGGCTGTGGTGAACTGTGATCACACCTCTGTACTTCAGCCTATGTGAGATTGCAAGATCCTGTCTCAAACAAACAAACAAAAACAAAAAATGGGCCAGGCACGGTGGCTCACACCTGTAATCCTAGCACTTTGGGAGGCTGAGGTGGGCAGATCACTGGAGGTTAGGAGTTCAAGACCAGCCTGGCCAACATGGGGAAACCCCGTCTCTACCAGAAATAGAAAAGTTATGCGGGCATGGTGGCAGGTGCCTGTAATCCCAGCTACTTGGGAGGCTGAGGCAGAAGAATTGTGTGAGCCTGGAAGGTGGAGGTTTCAGTGAGCCGAGATTGTGCCACTGCACCCCAGCCTAGGCGATAGAGCAAGACTCTGTCTCAAAAACAAAACAAAACACAACACACAAAAAAATCCCTCCTGTCAGAAGGCACAAGAGATTGTAAATTTGTTTTTCTTTTTCATTCACTTTGGAAATACTAATTGGTACCCAATAGTACAAAAATAACATTAGAGGAAAACAAAATGAGGACTTTTCTGTAAGTAGTAAATGAACTAGCTACAATCAGGTATGAAGTTTACTTTCTCATGGGTAATATTTTTAACATAAAATTTTAATGAAAAAATGAATAATTTTTTAATACTTAAACTGTGTCAATAAAAAAGAACGATGTCCACAGCAATAGCAATAACCTAATGGAGTCTGGTGCAGTGGCTCATGCCTCGAATTCCAGCACTTTGGGAGGCTGAGGCAGGAGGATATCTGGAGCCCAGGAGTTTGAGATGAGCCTGGGCAATATAGCCAAACCTCTTCTCTACAAAAAAATACAAAAATTAGGTGGTGTGGTGACATGTGACTGTAGTCCTGGCTACTTGGGAGACTGAGGTGAGAGGATCACTTGAGCCCAGGATGTCAAGGTTGCAGCAAGCTGTGATTAAGCTACTACACTCCAGCCTGGGGGATGGAGTGAGACTCTGTTTCTAAAATAAATAAATAAATAACCAAATGAGTTATCATACATATTTGGAGAGAATATAATCCATATAATTTCATACTATCTTTTATTTTCTATAATTAGCTGGGTATGATGACGGCTGCCTGTAATCCCAGCTACTCAGGAGCCTGAGATAGGAGAATCGCTTGAATCCAGGAGGCAGAGATTGCAGTGAGCCAAGATCGCACCACTGCATTCCAGCCTGGGTGACAGAGCAAGACTCCATCTCAAAAAAAAAAAAAAAAAAAAGAAAGAAAGATACAAGGAGTCAGAGGTGATACTATCAAGACATAAAATTTTCAAGTAATATCTACATTTACAAAGAGGTGCTGTATTCATGGCTCTGAGTGGTGTGCTTAGAATTATATAAATATGACTCATACACTTATTTGAAAACCCACCTGCTGGTAAGTGAAACAGTTTCAGTTTCATTCTTAGGCTTTTATATCGATGCATTTTAAAATTTAATCATTGGTCGATGTGAACTCAATATCTGAACTTCATTCATTCAACTAGTAATTACTGAAATATTTGTTGTGGACCCAAGATATGCCAAGAATCCTTGATGGGTGGGAATAAGCACCATCCTAATGTTAGGGGACATATGTGAGGGAGGAAAAACGAAGTTTAAATCAGGTGTAGGGTCTATATTTGCAAAGATGCAGGGTTGGGAGGAAGCCTGTTGGGGAAAAGAGCAGCTCCTGAGAGTGAAGGATGCATTAACAGGTGGAAATATACAGGATTTAGCAAGTCTTTGAAATTCACATTCTGTTTTGAAAACAATGGAAGAATATTAGAAGAATTTGAAGGACAGCAGTGACTTGCCAAAATCCAATCTTTGAAGAAAAAAAAAACCACTGTTGGCATTCTAGAGAATAATTATTTAGAAGCAGAGGGTTAAAATGCATTTTGGCATAAATAATATTGTCCATAGGCAACTTAAAGCAGTGATTAATAGAATACATTTTTACCACTTAAAACAGCAACTAATTAGAACAAATTTTAACATTTCCTAAGTAGTTTTAATTTGCATAGCTTTAAAGTGTCTTTATCATATAATTAGAATAAAATATTTTGCCTGACACCAAGACCAGGATCACTTCTCTTGAAGTCATTGATAGGTGTTAAATGAACTGTTTTCCTGGTATGGGAGTACATCAGATCACCATTTTCAAAGTGGGTATTAGTAAAAATGTCACTGTCTCACAGAAACCTTTTTTGATCTCTCCTTTGTGATCTAAACCTGGTGTCATGCCTTGCACATGAGACATTTTCATTAAATTTCTGTTGAATTGAACTGCTTATAAACATAATCCCAATATGTTTTTTGCAGTAAATGTTTTCATTATAAGCAATATTTGCTGTCTTCTTCAGAGTATGTGACAAAACAGAAACTAAACCATTTACAGATAAGTATTTTTTAGTGTGTATGAAAAAAATCCTTCAACATTACCATGTTATTGACAAAGTGAAAAATAAAATGTGTTTTTAAAAAATGTTTTTAAAAAAGAAAGTTTCCAGTTAACAGGAAATTAGGTATCAGGAGATTGTACTGTATATTTTAGAATTCCTCTTTCTGTTGAAAGAAAAACCAACATGTCAAAAGAGTGTAAGTTTATTT
>JAZHEH010001199.1:0-21902 GCA_036589455.1 Ateles fusciceps
CGAGGGTGTATATTTTTATAACAGAGCACAAATTTAGGGTGCCTAATTTTTACAGCAGTGTAGAAATAGAATGTGTATTTATTTTAAAATATACTATTTTTAGAGGGTGTATGTTTTTTATAACAGAGTACAAATTTAGGTAGTATTTATTTTAAAACTGAGTACACATGGAAAGTATATATTTTATATAAGAGAGTACAAAGTGAGGGTGAATGTTTTCTATAACAGAGTAGAATCACAGGTTGTATTTACTTTAAAACAGAGTATCGGTAGAGGGTGTATATTTTTATAACAGAGTACAAAATGAGGTAGTGTTTATTTTTAAAACTGAGTACACATAGAGGGTATATATTTTATATAATAGAGTGCAAAGTGAGGGTGATTATTTTCTATAAAAGTGTAGAATCCCAGGTTGTATTTACTTTAAAACAGAGTACCAATAGAGGGAGTTTATTTTTTTATAACAGAGTACAAATTTAGGATGTATAATTTTTACAACATTGTAGAAATAGAAGGTGTATATAGTTTAAAACAGAGTACATTTAGAGGTTGAATATTTTTTATAACAGAGTAGAAATGGTGGTAGTATTTATTATAAAACTGAATACACATAGAGGGTATACATTTGTATAAGAGAGTACAAAGAGAGGGAGAATATTTTCTATAACAGAGTAGAATCACAGGTTGTATTTACTTTGAACCAGAGTAAAGGTAGAGGGTGTATTTTTTTTATAACAGAGTAAAAAAGGAGGTTGTATTTATTTTAAAACTGAGTACACATGGAGGGTATATATTTTATATAAGAGAGTAAAATGTGAGGGTGAATATTATCTATAATAGAGTAGAATCACAGGTTGTATATACTTTAAAACAGAGTACCAGTAGAGGGAGTATACTGTTTTAACAGATAAAAAAAGGAGGTAATATTTATTTTAAAACTGAGTACTCATGGAGGGTATGTATTTTATATAAGAGAGGACAAAAAGAGGGTGAATATTTTATATAACAGAGTAGAATCACAGGTTTTTTTTACTTTAAAACAGAGTACCGGTAGAGGGAATATATTTTTATATCAGAGTACAAATTTAGGGTGTAGAATTTTTACAACACTGTAGAAATAGAAGGTGTATTTATTATAAAACAGAGTATAAATACAGGGTGTATATATTCTATAACAGAGAACAAGAGGAGTTAGTATTTATTTTAAAACTGAGTACACATGGAATTTATATATTTTATATAAGAGAGTACAAAGTGAAGGTGAATATTTTCTATAACTGAGTAGAATCACAGGTTTTATTTACTTTAAAACAGAGTACCAGTAGAGGGAGTATATTTTTTATAACAAAGTACAAATTTAGGGTGTATGTGTAGAAATAGAAGGTGTATTTATTTTAAAACAGAGTACATTTAGTGGGTGTGTATTTTTTATAACAGAGTACAAAGGGAGGTAGTATTTATTTTAAAACTGAGTACACATGGAGGGTATATATTTTATATAAGAGAGTACAAAGTGAGGGTGAATATTTTCTATAACAGTGTTGAATCACAGGTTACATTTACTTTAAAACAGATTACCGGGAGAGGGAGTATATTTTTATAACACAGAACAAATTTAGGGCGCATAATTTTTACAGCAGTGTAGAAATAGAATGGTATTTATCTTAAAACAGACTATAATTAGAAGGTGTATTTTTTTAATAACAAGAGAACAAAACGTGGTAGTATTTGTTTTAAAACTGAGTACATATGGAGGGTGTATATTTTATATAAGAGAGTACAAAGTGAAGGTGAATATTTTCTATAACAGAGTAGAATCACAGGTTGTATTTACTTTAAAACAAAGTAACAGTAGAGGGTGTATATTTTTTATAACAGAGTAAAAAAGGAGGTAGTATTTATTGTAAAACTGAGTACACATGGAGGCTATATATTTTATATAAAAGAGTGCAAAGTGAGGGTGAATATTTTTAATAAAAGAGTAGAATCACAGGTTGTATTTACTTTAAAACAGAGTACCGGTAGAGGGAGTATATTTTTTATAACGGAGTAAAAATTTAGGGTATATAATTTTAACAACAGTGCAGAAATAGTATGTTTATTTTTTTTAAACCAGAGTACATTTAGAGGGTGTATGTTTTTTATAACGGAGTACAGAAGGAGGTAATATTTATTTTAAAACTGAGTACACATGGAGTGCATATATTTTATATAACAGAGTACAAAGTGAGGGTGAATGTATTCTATAACAGAGTAGAATAACAGTTTGTATTTACTTTAAAACAGAGTATCGATATAGGGAGCATATTTTTATAACAGAGTACAAATTTAGGGTGTACAATTTTTAAAACTGTGTAGAAATAGAAGGTTTATTTATTTTAAAATAGAGAAGATTTACAGGGTGTATATTTTTTATAACAGTACAAAAGGAAGTAGTATTTATTTTAAAACTGGGTACACATGGAGCGTGTATATTTTATATAAGAGTGTGCGAAGTGAGGGTGAATATTTTCTATAACAGAGTAGAATCACAGGTTGTATTTACTTTAAAACAGAGTACCGGTAACGGGGGTATAATTTTTATAACAGTGTAAAATTTTAGGGTGTATAAGTTTTACAACAGTGCAGAAATGAAAGATGTATTTATTTTAAAACAGAGTACATTTAGAGGTTGTATATTTTCAATAACAGAGTACAAAAGGAAGTAGTATTTATTTTAAAACTGAGTACACATGGAGGGTATATATTTTACATAAGAGAGTACAAAGTGATTGGGAATGATTTCTATAACAGAGTAGAATCACTGGTTGTATTTACTTTAAACCAGAGTATAGATAGACGGAGTATATTTTATATAACAGAGTACAAACTAAGGGTGTATAATTTTTACAGCAGTGCAGAAATAGAAGGTGAATTTATTTTAAAACAGAGTGCATTTAGAGGGTGTATATTTTTATAACACAGTACAAAAAGAGGTGGTATTTATTTTAAAACTGCGTACAAATGGAGGGTATATATTTTATATAAGATAAGTAGAAAGTGAGGTTGAATATTTTCTGTAACAGAGTATAATCACAGGTTGTATTTACTTTAAAACAGAGTACATTTAGAGGGTGTATATTTTTTTTACAGACTACAAAGGAGGAAGTATTTATTTTAAAACTGAGTACATATTGAGGGTATATATTTTATAAAAGAGAGTACAAAGTGATGGCAAATATTTTCTCTAACAGAGTAGAATCACAAGTTGTATTTACTTTAAAACAGAGTACCAGTAGTGGGTGTATATTTTTATAACAGAGTACAAAGGACGTAGTATTTTTTTAAAACTGAGTACACATGGAGGATATATATTTTGTATAAGACAGTACAAAGTGAGAGTGAATATTTTGTATAACAGAGTAGAATCACAGGTTGTATTTACTTTAAAACAGAGTACCGGAGAGGGTGTATATTTTCATCCCAGAGTACAAAAGGAGGTAGTATTTATTTTAAAACCGAGTACACATGGAGGGTATATATTTTTTATAAGAGAGTACAAAGTGAGGGTGAATTTTTTCTATAACAGAGTAGAATCACTGGTTATATTTACTTCAAAACAGAGTACTGGTTGAGGGTGTATATTTTTTATAACAGAGTACAAAATGACTTAGTATTTATTTTAAAACTGAGTACACATAGAGGGTATATAATTTGTATAAGAGAGTACAAAGTGAGTGTGAATATTTTCTAAAACAGAGTAGAATCATAGGTTTTATTAACTTTAAAACAGAGTACTGGCAGAGGGACTATATTTTTATAACATAGTATAAATTTAGGGTGTATAATTTGTACAACAGTGTAGAAATAGGAGGTGTATTTATTTTAAAACAGAGTACATTTAGAGATGGAATAGTTTTTATAACAGAGTAGAAAAGGAAGACAGTATTTATTTTTAAAACTGAGTACACATGGAGGGTATATATTTTATACAAGAGAGTACAATGTGATTGTGAATATTTTCTATAACAGAGTAGAATCACAGGTTGTATTTACTTTAAAACAGAGCACCGGTAGGGGGAGTATATTTTTTATAACAGAGTACAAATTTAGGGTGTATAATTTTTACAACAGTGTAGAAATAGAAGGTGTATTTATTTTAAACAGAGTACATTTAGGGGGTGTATATTTTTTATAACAGAGTACAAAAGGAGGTAGTATTTACATTAAAATTGAGTACACATGGATAGTATATATTTTATATAAGAGAGTACAAAGTGAGTGTGAATATTTTCCAACACAGAGTAAAATCACAGGTTGTATATACTTTAAAACAGAGTACTGGTAGAGGGTGTGTATTTTTTATAAAAGTGTAAAAAAGGAGGTAGTATTTATTTTAAAACTGAGTACACATGGAGGATATATATTTATACAAGAGAGTACAAAGTGAGGGTGAATATTTTTTATACCAGAGTAGAATCACAGGTTGTATTTACTTTAAAAGAGAACTGGTAGAGGGAGTATATTTTTATAACAGAGTACAAATTTAGGGTGTATAATTTTTACAACAGTGTAGAAATAGAAAGTGTGCTTTTTTAAACAGAATACATTTAGAGGGTGTATATTTTTTATAACAAAGTACATGAGGAGGTAGTATTTATTTTAATACAGAGTACACATGGAAGGTATATATTTTATATAAGAGAGTAGAAAGTGAGGGTGAATATTATCTATAACAGAGTAGAATCACAGGTTGTATTTACTTTAAAACAGAGTACCGGTAGACGGAGTATGTTTTCTATAACACAGTAGAAATTTAGAGTGTATAATTTTTACAACAGTGTGAGAAATAGAAGGTGTATTTATTTTAAACCTGAGTACATTTAGAGTTTGTATATTTTTTATAACAGAATACAAAAGGAGGTAGTGTTTATTTTAAAATTGAGTACAAATGGAGGTTATATATTTTTTATAAGAGAATAAAAAGTGAGGGAGAATATTTTCTATAACAGAGTAGTATCACAGGTTGTAAATCCTTTTAAACAGAGTACCGGTAGAGAGTGTATATTTTTATAACAGAGTACAAAAGTTCGTTGTATTTATTTTAAAACTGAGTACACATGAAGGGGGTATGTTTTATATAAAAGAGTGAAAACTGAGGGTGAAATATTTTCTATAACAGAGTAGAATCACAGGTTGTATTTTGATTAAAGAAGAGTAGGGGTAGAGGGAGTATATTTTTTATAACAGAGTACAAGATTATGGTGTGTAATTTTTACAACAGTGTAGAAATAGAAGGTGTATTTATTTTAAACAGAGTACATTTAGAGCGTGTATATTTTTTATAACAGGGTACAAAAGGAGGTAGTATTCGTTTTACAACTGAGTACACATGGAGGATATATATTTTATATAAGAGAGTACAAAGTGTGGGTGAATATTTTGTATAACAGAGTAGAATCCAAGGTTGTATTTACTTTAAAACAGAGTACCTGTAGAGGGAGTATATTTTTTAAAACAGAGTACAATTTTATTGTGTATAAATTTTACAACAGTGTAGAAATAGAAGGTTTATTAATTTTATAACAGAGTACATTTAGAAGGTGTACATTTTTATAACAGAGTACAAAAGGGGGTAGTATTTATTTTAAAACTGAGAACACATGGAGGGCATATATTTTATATAAGAGAGTACAACGTGAGGGGTGAATATTTTCTATAACAGAGTAGAATCACCGGGTTTATTTACTTTAAAAGAGAGTGCCGGTAGAGGAACTCTATTTTTTATAACAGAGTTTAAATTTAGGGTGTGTATTTTTACAATAGTGTAGAAATAGAAGGTTTATTTATTTTAAAACAGAGTACATTAAGAGGGTGTATATTGTTTATAAAACAGTACAAAAGGAGGTAGTATTTATTTTAAAACTGAGTACACATGGAGGGTATATATTTTACATAACAGAGTACAAAGTGACGGTGAATATTTTCTATAACAGAGTGGAATCACAGGGTTTATTTTACTTTAAAGAGAGTACCAGTTGAGGGACTATATTTTTTATAACAGAGTTCAAATTTAGGGTGTGTAATTTTTACAATAGTGTAGAAATAGAACTTTTGTTTATTTTAAAACAGAGTACATTAAGAGGGTGTATATTGTTTATAACATAGTACAAAAAGATTTAGTATTTATTTTAAAACTGAGTGCTCATGGATTGTATATATTTTATATAAGAGAGTAAAAAGTGAGGCTGAATATTTTCTATAACAGTGTAGAATCACAGCATGTATTAACTTTAAAACCCAGTACCGGTAGAGGGTTTATATTTTTTATAACAGAGTAAAAAGAAGGAGGTAGTATTTATTTTAAACTAGCACTCGTGGAGGGTATACATTTTAAAGGAGAGTAGAAAGTGAGGGTGAATATTTTCTTTAACAGAATAGAACCACAGGATGTATTTACTTTAAAACAGACTACCGGTAGAGGGTGTATATTTTTTATAACAGAGTACAAATTTAGGGTGTATAAGTTTTACAACAGTGTAGAAATAGAAGGTGTATCTATTTTAAAACTCAGTACACCCCAGAGGGTATATATTTTATATAAGAGAGTACAAAGTGAGGGTCAATAATTTCTATAACAGAGTAGAATCACAGGTTGTATTTACTTTAAAGCAGAGTACCGGTAGAGGGAGTATATTTTTTAGAACAGAGTACAAATTAAGGGTGTATAATTTTTACAAGAGTGTAGAAACAGAAGGTGTATTTATTTTAAAACTGAGTACATTTAGAGGGTGTATATTTTTTATAACAGAGTACAAAAGGAGGTAATATTTATTTTAAAACTGAGTACAAATGGAGGGTATATATTTCATATAAGAGGGTACAAAGTGAGGGTGAATATTTTCTATAACAGAGTAGAATCATAGACGAATTTGCTTTAAAACAGAGTACCGGTGGAGGGAGCATATTTTTTATAACACAGTATATATTTAGGGTGTATAATTTTTACAACACTGTGAGAAATAGAAGGTTTATTTATTTTAAAACAGATTAACGGTTAGAGGGTATGTATTTTTTATAACAGAGTACAAAAGGAAAGAGTATATATTTCAAAACTGAGTACACATGGAGGATATATATTTTATAGAAGAGAGCACAAAGTGAGGGAGAGGTATTTTCTATAACAGAGTAGAATCACAGGTTGTATTTACTTTAAAACAGAGTACCGGTAGAGGGGAGAATATTACTTATAACAGAGTACAAATTTAGGGTGTATAATTTTTACAACAGTGTAGAAATAGAAGGTGTATTTATTTTAAAACAGAGTAGAATTTGGAGGGTGTATATTTTTTATAACAGAGTAGAAAAGGAGGTAGTATTTATTTAAAAACTGAGTACACATGGAGGGTATATATTTTATATAAGAGAGTAGAAAGCTAGAGGTGAATATTTTCTATGACAGAGTAGAGTCACAGGATTTATTTACTTTAAAACAGAGTACCAGTAGAGGATGTAAATTTTTTATAACAGAGTACAAAACTAAGTAGTATTTATTTTAAAACTAGAACACATTTAGGGTATATATTTTATATAAGAGAGTACAATGTGAGGGTGAATATATTCTATTACAGAGTAGAATCACAGGCTGTATTTACTTTAAAACAGAATATCGGTAGAGGGTGTATATTTTTTATAACAGAGTACAAAAGGAGGTAGTATTCTATTTTAAAACTGAGTCCACATGGAGGGTATATATTTCATATTAGAGAGTTCAAAGTGAGGGTGAATGTTTTCTATAACAGAGTAGAATCACAGGATGTATTTACTTTAAAACAGAGTACCGGTAGAGGGTGTATATTTTTATGACAGAGAACAAATGGAGGTAGTATTTATTTTAAAACTGAGTGCACATGGAGGGTATATACTTTATATAAAGAGAGTAAAAAGTGAGGTTGAGTATTTCTATAACAGAGTAGAATCACAGCATGTATTTGCTTTAAAAACGGAGTACCGGTAGAGGGAGAATATTTTTTATAACAGAGTACAAATTTAGGGGTGTATAATTTTACAACAGTGTAGAAATAGAAGGTGTATTTATTTTAAACAGATTAACGGTTACAAGGGTGTTTATTTTTTATAACAGAGTTCAAAAGGAGGCAGTATTTATTTTAAAACTGAGTACACATGGAGGGTATATATTTTATATAAGAGAGTACAAAGTGAGGGTGAATATTTTCTCTAACAGAGTAGAATCACAGGTTGTATTTACTTTAAAACAGAGTACCAGTAGAGGGAGTATATTTTTTATAACAGGGGTAGAAATTTAGGGTGTATAATTTTTACAACAGTGTAGAAATAGAAGGTGTATTTATTTTAAAACTGAGTACATTTTGAGGGTGTATATCTTTTATAACAGAGAAGAAAAATAGGTAGCATTTATTTTAAAACTGAGTACACATGGAGTGTATATATTTTATATAAGAGAGTACAAAGTGATGGTGAATATTTTCTATGACAGAGTAGAGTCACAGGTTTTATTTACTTTAAAACGGAGGTACCAGTACAGTGTGTAAATTTTTTTATAACAGAGTACAAAACTAGGTAGTATTTATTTCAAAACTGAGTACACATCATGGGTGTATATTTATATTGAGAGAGTACAAAGTGATGGTGAATATTTTGTATAACAGAGTAGAATCACAGGTTGTATTAACTTTAAAACAGAGTACCGGTAGAGGGAGTATATTTTTTATAACAGAGTACAAATTTAAGGTGTATAATTTTTACAACAGTGTAGAAATAGAAGGTGTATTTATTTTAAAACAGAGTACATTTAGAGGGCGTATAATTTTATAACAGAGTACAAAAAGGGTGTATATTTATTTTTAAACTGAGTACACATGGAGGGTATATATTTTTTATAAGAGAGTACAAAGTGAGTTCAATATTTACAATAACAGAGTAGAATCACAGGTTGTATTTACTTTAAAACAGACTAAATGGCAGAGGGAGTATATTTTTTAAAACAGAGTAAAAATTTAGGGTGTATAATTTTTACAACAGTGTAGAAATAGAAGGTTTATTTATTTTAAAACAGAGTATATTTAGAGTGTGTATAATTTTTATAACAGGGTGCAAAAGGAGGTGGTATTTATGTTAAAACTGAGTAAACATGGATGGTATATATTTTATATAACAGAGGACAAAGTGAGGGTGAAAATTTTCTGTAACAGAGTAGAATCACAGGTTTGTTTTTCTTTAAAACAGAGTACCGGTAGAGCATGTATATTTTTTATAACAGAGTGAAAAAGGAGGTAGTATTTATTTTAAAACTGAGTACACATGGAGGGTACATATTTTATGTAAGTTAAAACAAAGTGTGGGTGAATATTTTCTATAACAGAGCAGAATCACAGGTTGTATTTACTTTAAACAGAGTACCGGTAGAGGGAGAATATTTTTATAACAGAGTACAAATTTAGGGTTTATAATTTTTACAACAGTGTAGAAATAGAAGGTGTATTTATATTAAAACAGAGTTCCAGAAGATGGTGTATATTTTTCATAACAGAGTACAAAAGGAAGTAGTACTTTTTTTAAAACTGAGTACACATGGAAGATATATATTTTATGTAAGACTGTACAAAATGAGGGTGAATATTTTCTATAACAGAGTAGTATCACAGGCTGAATTTACTTTCAACCAGAGTACTGGCAGATGGTGTATATTTTTTATAACAGAGTAAAAAAGGAGTATTAATTTTAAAACTGAGTATATATGAAGGGTATATATTTGTATAAGAGAGTACAAAGTGAGGGTGAATATTTTGTATAACAGAGTAGAATCACAGATTGTATTTACTTAAAAACAGAAGTCCGGTTGAGGTTCAGATTTTTTCTATCAGAGTACAAATGAGGTAGCTTCTATTTTAAAACTGAGTTCATATTTAGGGTATATAATTTATATAAGAGAGTACAAAATGTGGGTGAATATTTTCTATAACAGTGTAGAATCACAGGTTGTATTTACTTTAAAACAGAGTCCCGGTAGAGGGAGTATATTTTTCATAACAGAGTACGAATTTACGGTGTATAATTTTTAAAACAGTGTAGAAATAGAAGGTGTATTTATTTTAAAAACAGAGCACATCCTTAGAGGGTATATTTTTATAACAGAGTACAAAAAGAGGTAATATTTATTTTAAGACTGAGTACATATAGATGGTATATATTTTATATAAGAGAGTACAACGTGAGGGTGAATATTTTCTATAACAGACTAGAATCACAGGTTGTATTTACTTTAAAACAGAGTACCGGAAGAGGGAGTATATTTTTATAACAGAGTACAAATTTAGGGTATATAATTTTTACAACAGTGTAGAAATAGAAGGGGTATTTATTTAAACACAGAGAACCGGTAGAGGGTGTATATTTTTTATAACAGAGTACAAAAGGAGGTAGTATTTATTTTAAAACTGAGTACACATGGAGGTTAAATATTTTAATATAAGAGAGTACAAAGTGAGGGTGAATATTTCTATAACAGAGGGAGAATCACAGTTTGTATTTATTTTAAAACAGAGTACCGGTAGAGGGCGTATATTTTATATAACAGAGTACAAATTTAGTGTGTATAATATTTACAACAGTGTAGAAATAAAAGGTGTATTTATTTTAAAACAGAGTACATTGAGAGGGTGTATATTTTTTATAAAAGAGTACAAAAGGAGGTAATATTTATTTTAAAACCGAGTAAACATGCAGGGTATATATTTTATGTAAGAGAGTACAAAGTGAGGGCGAATATTTTCTATAACAAAGTAGAATGACAGGTTGTATTTATTTTAAAACAGATTACCGGCAAGGGTGTATTTTTTTTTACAACAGAGTAAAAAGGAGGTAGTATTTATTTTAAAAGTGAGTACACATGGAGGGTATATATTTTATATGAGACTTGTACAAAGTGATGGTGAACATTTTCTATAACAGAGTAGAATCACAGGTTGTATTTACTTTAAAACAGAGTACCAGTAGATGGTGTATATTTTTTATAACAGAGTACAAAGGGAGTAAGTATTTACTTTAAAACTGAGTACATATGGAGGGTATATATTTCGTATCAGAGAGTACAAAGTGAGGTGAATATTTTTTATAACAGAGTAGAATTACAGGTTGTATTTACTTTAGAAACAGAAGTCCGGTAGAAGGTGTTATTTTTTATAACAGAGTACAAAAGGAGGTAGCTCTTATTTTAAAACTGAGTACATATTTAGGGTATATAATTTATATAAGGGAGTACAAAGTGAGGGTGAATATTTTCTATAATGGATTAGAATCACAGGTTGTATTTATTTTAAAACAGAGTACCTGTAGATGGTATATATTTTATATAACAGAGTACAAAAGGAGGGTAGTATTTATTTTAAAACTGAGTACACATGGAGGGTACATATTTTATGTAAGTTAGTACAAATTGTGGGTGAATATTTTCTATAACAGAGCAGAATCACAGGTTGTATTTACTTTTAAACAGAGTACCAGTAGAGGGAGAATATTTTTTACAACAGAGTACAAATTTAGGGTGTATAAGTTTACAACAGTGTAGAAATAGATGGTGTACTTATTTAAAAACAGAGTACATTTAGAGGGTGAACATACTTTATTACAGAGTACAAAAGGATGTAGTATTTATTTTAAAACGGAGTACAAATGGAGGGTATATATTTTATATAAGAGAGTACAAAATGAGGGTGAATATTTTCTATAACAGAGGAGAATCACAGGTTTTATCTACTTTAAAACAGAGTACCAATAGAGGGGGTATATTGTTTATAACAGAGTAAAAATTTAGTGTGTATAATTTTTACAACATTGTAGAAATAGAAAGTTTATTTATTTGAAAACAGAGAACTGGAAGTGGGTGTATATTTTTTATAACAGAGAAGAAAAGGAGTTAGTATTTGTTTTAAAACTGAGTGCACACTGAATGAATATATTTTATATAAGAGATTACAAAGTGAGGGTGAATACTTTTTATCACAAAGTAGAAACACAGGTTGTATTTACTTCAAAAGAGAGTACCAGTAGAGGGTGTATATTTTTTATAACAGAGTACAAAATGAGGTAGTATTTATTTTACAACTGAGTACACATTGAGGGTATGTATTTTATATAAGAGAGTACAAAGTGAGGGTGAATATTTTCTATAACAGAGTAGAATCACAGTTTGTAATTACTTTAAAACAGAGCACAGGTAGAGGATGAATATTTTTTATAACAGAGTAGAAAAGGAGATACTATTTGTTTTAAAACTGAGTACACACGGAGGGTAAATATTTTATATAAGAGTGTAAAAAGTGAGTGTGAATATTTTCTATAACAGAGTAGAATCACAGGTTGTATTTACTTTAAGACAGAGTACCAGTAGAGGGAGTATATTTTTTATAACAGAGTACAAATTTAGGGTGTATAATTTTCACAACAGTGTAGAAATAGAAGGTGTATTTATTTTAAAACAGAGTATATTTAGAGGGTGTATATTTTTTATAAAAGTGTACAAAAGGACGTAGTATTTATTTTAAAACTGAGTACCCATGGAGGGTAAATATTTTATATAAGAGAGTACAAAGTGAGGGTGAATATTTTCTATAACAGAGAAGAATCACAGGTTGTGTTTACTTTAAAACAGAGTAAAGGTAGAGGGAGTATATTTTTTATAACGGAGTACAAATTTAGAGTGTACAGTTTTTACAACAGTGTAGAAATAGAAGGTGTATTCATTTCAAAACAGAGTGATGCTCCCCTCCCTGTGTCCATGTGGTCGCATTGTTCAACACCCGCCTATGCAACAATCTTCCATGTTCTTCACATGTACCCCCAAACCTAAAATGCAATAAAAAAAATAAAAAAAAAAATAAAAAAAAAACAACAAAGTACCAGTAGAGGATGTATATTTTTTATAACAGAGTACAAAAGGAGGTAATATTTATTGTAAAACTGAGTGCACATTAAATGAATATATTTTATATTAGAGAGCACAAATTGAGGGTGAGTATTTTTATCGCAAAGTAGAAACACAGGTTGTATTTACTTTAAAACAGAGTACGGGTATAGCTTGTATAATTTTTATAACAGAGTAGAAAAAGTCCTAGTATTTATTTTAAAACTGAGTACACATGGAAGGTATATACTTTATATAAGAGAGTACAAAGTGAGGGTGAATATTTTCTATAACAGAGTAGAATCACACTTAGTGTTTTCTTTAAAACAGAGTAGCGGTATAGGGTGTATAATTTATATAACAGAGTACAAAAGTTCCTTGTATTTATTTTAAAACTGAGTACACATGGAAGGTATATATTTTATATAAGAGAGTACAAAGTGAGGGTGAATATTTTCTATAACAGAGTAGAACCACAGGTTGTATTTACTTTAAAACAGAGTACCGGTAGAGGGAGTATATTTTTTATAACAGTGTACAAATTTAGGGTGTATAATTTTCACAACAGTGTAGAAATAGAAGGTGTATTTATTTTAAAACAGAGTATATTTAGAGGGTGTATATTTTTATAGCAGTGTACAAAAGGACGTAGTATTTATTTTAAAACTGAGTACACATGGAGAGTATATATTTTATGTAAGAGAGTACAAAGTGAGGGTGAATATTTTCTATAACAGGGAAGAATCACAGGTTGTATTTACTTTAAAACAGAGTACAGGTAGAGGGTGTATATTTTTTATATCAGAGTAGAAAAGGAGGTAGTATTTATTTTAAAACTGAGTACACATGGAGGGTATATATATTATATAAGAGAGTACAAAGTGAGGGTGAATATTTTCTATAACAGTAGAATCACAGGTTGTATTTACTTTAAGCAGAGTAACGGTAGATTGTGTATATTTTTTATAACAGAGTACAGAAAGAGGTAGTATGTATTTTAAAACTGAGTACACATGGAGGGTTTATATTTTATATAAGAGAGTACTAAGTGACTGTGAATATTTTCCATAACAGAGTAGAATCACAGGTTGTATTTACTTTAAAACAGAGTACCGGAAGAGGGAGTATATTTTTTATAACAGAGTACAAATTTAGGGTGTATAATTTTTACAACAGTGTAGAAATAGAAGGTGTATTTATTTAAAAACAGAGTACATTTAGAGGGTGTATATTTTTTATAACAGAGTACAAAGGTGGTAGTATTTATTTTAAAACTGAGTACACATGGAGGGTATATATTTTATATAAGAGAGTACAAAGTTGGGGGGAATATTTTCTAAAACAGAGTAGAATCACATGTTGTATTTTCTTTAAAACAGAGTACCGGTAGAGGGAGTGTATTTTTCATAACAGAGTACAAATTTAGGGTGCATAATTTTTACAAAAGTGTAGAAATTGAAGTTGTATTTATTTTAAAACAGAGTACATTCAGAGCATGTATATTTTTTATAACAGAGTACAAAAGGTGGTAGTATTTATTTTAAAACTGAGTGCACTTGGAGGGTATATATTTTATAAAAGAGAGTAGAAAGTGAGGGTGAATATTTTCTATAACAGAATAGAATCACCAGTTTTATTTACTTTAAAACAGAGTACCAGTAGAATGTTTATATTTAGTATAACAGAGTACCAAAGGAGGTAGTATTTATTTAAAAACTGAGGACATATGGAGGGTATATATTTGATATAAGAGAGTAGAAAGTTAGGGTGAATATTTTCTATAACAGTGTAGAATCACAGGTTGTATTTACTTTAAAACAGAGTCCCGGTAGAGGGAGTATATTTTTTATAACAGAGTAAAAATTTAGGATGTATACTTTTTACAACAGTGTAGAAATAGCAGTTGTATTTATTTTAAAACAGAGTATATTTTGAGGATGTATATTTTATATAACAGAGTGCAAAATGAGGTAGTATTTATTTTAAAACTCAGTGCACATGGAGGGTATATAATTTATAAAAAGAGAGTAAAAAGTGAGGGTGAATATTTTCTATAACAGAGTAGAATTACAAGTTTTATTTACTTTAAATCATAGTGAGGGCAGAGGGAGATATATTTTTTATAACAGAGTACAAAAGGAGGTAGTATTTATTTTAAAACTGAGTACACATGGAGTTTATATATTTTATATAAGAGAGCAAAATTGAGGGTGAATATTTTCTATAAAAGAGTAGAATCCCAGGTTGTATTTACTTTAAAACAGATTACTGGTAGAGGGAGTATATTTTTATAACATAGTACAAATTCAGGGTCTATAATTTTTAGAAAAATGTAGAAATAGAAGGTGTATTTATTTTAAAGCAGAGTACATTTAGAGGGTGAATATTTTCTATAACAGAGTACAAAATGAGGTAGTATTTATTTTAAAACTGAGTACACATGCAGTTTATATATTTTATATAAGAGAGCAAAATTCAGGGTGAATATTTTCTATAAAAGAGTAGAATCACATGTTGTATTTACTTTAAAACAGATTACCGGTAGAGGGAGTATATTTTTATAACATAGTACAAATTCAGGGTCTATAATTTTTAGAAAAATGTAGAAATAGAAGGTGTATTTATTTTAAAGCAGAGTACATTTAGAGGGTGAATATTTTTTATAACAGAGTAAAAAATGAGGTAGTATTTATTTAAAAACTGAGTACACATGGAGGGTATATATTTTATACAAGAGAGTACAAAGTGAAGGTGAATATTTTCTATAACAGAGTAGAATCACAGGTTGCATTTTCTTTAAATCAGAGTACCAGTAGAGGGAGTATATTTTTCATAACAGTACAACTTTAAGGTGTATAATTTTTAATACAGTGTAGAAATAGAAGGTTAATTTATTTAAAAACAGAGTAAAGGTAGAGCGTGTATATATTTTATAACACAGTACAAATGGAGGTAGTATTTATTTTAAAACTGAGTACACATGGAGGGTATATATTTTATATAATAGAGTACAAAGTGAGGGTGAATATTTTCTAAAATAGAGTAGAATCACAGGTTGTATTTAATTTAAAACAGAGTACCGGAAGAGGGAGTGTATTTTCTTTTTTACAGAGTACAAATTTCGGGTGTATAATTTTTACAACAGTGTAGAAACAGAAAGTGTATTTATTTTAAAACAGAGTACATTTAGAGGGTGTATATTTTTTATAACAGAGTACAAAAGGAGGAAGTATTTATTTAAAACTGAGTACACATGGAGGGTATATATTTTACATAAGAGAGTACAAAGTGAGGGTGAATATTTTCTATAATATAGTAGAATCACAGGTTATATTTACTTTAAAACAGAATACCGCTAGATGGTGTATATTTTTTATAACAGAGTACAAATTTATTGTGTACAATTTTCATAACAGAGTAGAAATAGAAGGTGTATTTATTTTAAAGCAGGGTACATTTAGAGGGTATATATTTTTTATAACAGAGTACAAAAGGTCTTAGTATTTATTTTAAAACTGAGTTCACATGAAGGGTATATATTTTATATAAGAGAGTACAAAGTGAGGGGGAATATTTTCTAAAACAGAGTAGAATCACATGTTGTATTTTCTTTAAAACCAAGTGCCGGTAGAGGGAGTGTATTTTTCATAACAGAGTACAAATTTAGGGTGTATAATTTCTACAACAGTGTAGAAATAGAATGTGTAATTATTTTAAAACAGAGTAATTTTAGAGGGTGTACATTTTTTATAAGAGAGTACAAAAAGAGGTAGTATTTATTTTAAAACTGAGTACACATAGAGGGTATATATTTTATATAGTAACATACAAAGTGAGGGAGAATATTTTCTATAACAGAGTAGAATAACAGGTTTTATTTACTTTAAAATAGAGTACCATTAGACGGAGTATATTTTTCGTAACAGAGTACAAATTTAGGGTGTATAGTTTTTACAACAGTCTAGAAATAGAAGGTGTATTTATTTCAAAACAGAGTACTGGTAGAGGATGTATATTTTTTATAACAGAGTACAAAAGGAGGTAATATTTATTTTAAAACTGAGTAAACATTGAATGAAAATATTTTATATAAGAGAGTACAAAGTGAGGGTGAATATTTTTTATCCCAAAGTAGAAACACAGGTTGTATTTACTTTAAAACAGAGTACCAGTAGAGAGTGTATATTTTTTATAACAGAGTACAAAAGGAGGTAGTATTTATTTTACAACTGAGTATACATTGAGGGTATATATTTTATATAAGAGAGTACAAAGTGAGGGTGAATATTTTCTATAACAGAGTAGAATCACAGTTTGTGTTTTCTTTAAAACAGAGTACAGGTATAGCGTGTATAATTTTTATAACAGAGTACAAAAGGACCTAGTATTTATTTGAAAACTGAGTACACATAGAGGGAATATATTTTATATAAGAGAGTACAATGTGAGGGTGAATATTTTATATAACAGAGCAGAATCACAGTTTGTAATTACTTTAAAACAGAGCACCGGTAGAGGATGAATATTTTTTAAAACAGAGTAGAAAAGGAGATAGTATTTGTTTTAAAACTGAGTACACATGGAGGGTAAATATTTTATATAAGAGGGTAAAAAGTGAGGGTGAATATTTTCTATAACAGAGTAGAATCACAGGTTGTATTTACTGTAAAACAGAGTAACAGTAGGGGGAGGATATTTTTTATAACAGAGTACAAATTTAGGGTGTATAATTTTCACAACAGTGTAGAAATAGAAGGTGTATTTATTTTAAAACAGAGTAAATTTAGAGGGTGTATATTTTTATAACAGTGTACAAAAGGACGTATTATTTATTTTAAAACTGAGTACACATGGAGGGTATATGTTTTATATAAGAGAGTACAAAGTGAGGGTGAATATTTTCTATAACAGAGAAGAATCACAGGTTGTATTTACTTTAAAACACAGTACCGGAAGAGGGTGTATATTTTTTATATCAGAGTAGAAAAGGAGGTAGTATTTATTTTAAAACTGAGTACACATGGAGGGTATATATATTATTTAAGAGAGTACAAAGTGAGGGTGAATATTTTGTATAAAACAGAGTAGAATCACAGGTTGCATTTTCTTTAAACAGAGTAATGGCAGATTGTGTATATTTTTTATAACAGAGAACAGAAGGAGGTAGTATTTATTTTAAAACTGAGTACACAGGGAGGGTTTATATTTTATATAAGAGAGTACTAAGTGACTGTGAATATTTTCCACAACAGTGTAGAATCACAGGTTGTATTTACTTTAAAACAGAGTACCGGAAGAGGGAGTATATTTTTTATAACAGAGTACAAATTTAGGGTGTATAATTTTTACAACAGTGTAGAAATAGAAGGTGTATTTATTTTAAAACAGAGTACATTTATAGGGTGTGTATTTTTTATAACAGAGTACAAAAGGAGGTAGTAGTTATTTTAAAACCGAGTACACATGGAGGGTATATATTTTATATAAGAGAGTACAAAGTGAGGGGGAATATTTTCTAAAACAGAGTAGAATCACGTGTTGTATTTTCTTTAAAACAGAGTACCGGTAGAGGGAGTGTATTTTTCATAACAGAGTATAAATTTAGGGTGTGTAATTTCTGCAACAGTGTAGAAATAGTATGTGTAATTATACACCCTCTAAAATTACTCTGTTATAAAAATATTTAAAACAGAGTACAAAAAAGAGGCAGTATTTATTATAAAACTGAGAACATAGGGAGTGTATATATTATATATAAGAGAATACAAATTGAGTGTGCGTATTTTCTATAACAGGGTAGAATCACAGGTTGTATTTACTTTAAAACAGAGTACCGGTAGAGGAAGTAAATTTTTTGTGACACAGTAAAATTTAGGGTGTATAATTTTTACAACAGTGTAGAAAATGAAGGTCTATTTATTTTAAAACCGAGTACCGGTAGAGTGTGTATATTTTTTATAAAAGAGTAGAAGAGGCGGTAGTATTTATTTTAAAACTGAGTACACATAAAGGATATATATTTTTTATAAGAGAGTACAAAGTGAGGGTGAATATTTTCTATAACAGAGTAGAATCACCGGTTGTATTTACTTTAAAACAGAGTATCGGTAGAGGGAGTATATTTTTTATAACAGAGTCCAAATTTAGGGTGCATAATTTTTACAACAGTGTAGAAATAGAAGGTGTATTTATTTTAAAGCAGAGTACATTTTGAGCGTATATTTTTAATATCAGAGTACAAAAGGATGTTGTATTTATTTTAAAACTGAGTACACATTGAGGGTATGTATTTTATATAAGAGAGTACAAAGTGAGGGTGAATATTTTCTATAACAGTGTAGAAGCACAGATTCTATCACTTTAAAACGTAGTACCCGTGAGAGGGAGTATATTTTTTATAACAGAGTACAAATTGAGGTAGTATTTATTTTAAAACTGAGTACACATGGACTGCATATATGTTATATAAGAGAGTACAAAATGAGGGGTGAATATTTTGTATAACAGGGTAGAATCACGGGTTTTATTTCCTTTAAACAGAATACTGGTAGAGGGAGTACATTTTTTAATAACAGAGTAGAAATTTAGGGTGTATAATTTTACAACAGTGTAGAAATAGAAGGTACATTTATTTTAAAAAAGAGTACATTTATAGGGTGTATATTTTTTATAACAGAGTACAAAAGGAGGTAGTATTTATTTTAAAAGTGAGTACACATCGAGGGTGTATGTTTTACATAAGAGAGAACAAAGTGAGGGTGAATATTTTCTCTAACAGAGTAGAATCACTGGTTGTATTTACTTTAAAACAGAGTACAGGTAGTGGGAGTATATTGTTTATAACATAGCACAATTTTATGATGTATAATTTTTACAACAGTGTAGAAAAGGAAGGTCTATTTATTTTAAAACAGAATGCCGGTAGAGGGTGTATATTTTTTATAACAGAGTACAAAAGGAGGTAGTATTTGTTTTAAAACTGAGTACATATGGAGTGTATATATTTTTTATGAAAGTACAAAGTGAGGGTGAATATTTTCTATAACAGAGTAGAATAACAGGTTGTATTTACTTTAAAACAGCATACCAGTAGATGGTGTTTATTTTTTATAACAGAGTACAAAAGGAGGCAGTATTTATTTTAAAACTGAATACACATGGAATGTAAATATTTGATATAAGAGAGTACAAAGTGAGGGTGAATATTTTCTATAACAAAGTAGAATCACAGGTTCTATTTACTTTAAAACAGAGTACTGGTAGAGGGTGTATATTTTTTTATTACAGAGTACAAATTTATGGTGCTTAATATTTTATACTGTGTAGAAATAGACGGTGTATTTATTTTAAAACAGAGTACCAGTAGAGGGTGTATATTTTTTATGACAGAGTACAAAAGGAGGTAGTATTTTTTTTGAAAACTCAGTACACATGGAGGGTATATATTTTATACAAGAGGGAAAAAAGTGTGGGTGAATATTTTCCATAACAGAGTAGAATAACTGCTTGTATATACTTTAAAACAGAGTAAAGGTAGATGGATTATAATCTTTATAACAGAGTACAGATTTAGGGTGTATAATTTTTACAACAGTGTAGAAATAGAAGGTGTATTTATTTTAAAACAGAGTACATTTAGAGGGTGTATATTTTTTATAACATAGTACAAAAGCGGTAGTATTTATTTAAAAACTGAGTACATATGGAGGGTATATATTTTATAAAAGAGAGTACAAAGTGGGGGTGAATATTTCCTATAACACAGCAGAATCACAGGTTGTATTTACTATAAAACAGAGTACCAGAAGAGGGAATATATTTTTATTACAAAGTAAATTTAAGGGTGTATAATTTTTACAACAGTGTAGAAATAGAAGGTGTATTTATTTTAAAACAGAGTACATTTAGGGGGTGTATATTTTTTATAACAGAGTAAAAAAAGGAGGTAGTATTTTTTTTAAAACTGAGTACACATTGAGGATATATATATATACTATATGAGACAGTACAAATTGAGGGTGAATATTTTCTCTAACAGAGTAGAATCACTGGTTGTATTTACATTAAAACAGAGTACCGGTAGAGGGAGCATATTTTTTTATAATAGAGTAAAAATTTAGGGGTGTATAATTTTTACAACAGTGTAGAAATGGAAGGTGTATTTATTTAAAAACAGACTACCAGTAGATTGTGTATAGTTTTTATAACAGAGTACAAAATGGGGTAGCACTTATTTTAAAACTGAGTACATGTTGGGTATATATTTTATATAAGAGAGTACAAAGTGAGGGTGAGTATTTTCCATAACAGGGTAGAATCACAGGTTGTATTTACTTTAAAACAGAGTACCAGTTGAGGGTGTATATTTTTTATTACAGAGTACAAAAGGAGGTAGTGTTTGCTTTAAAACTGAGTACACATGGAGGGTATATATTTTACATAAGAGAGTACAAAGTGAGGGTGAATATTTTCTATAAAGAGAGAGAGAGTCACAGGTTGTATTTACTTTAAAACAGAGTACTCGGTAGAGGGAGCATTTTTTTTTATAACACAGTACAAATTTAGGGTGTATAATTTTTACTACAATTAGAAATAGAAGGTGTATTCATTTTAAAACAGAGTACCGGCAGAGGATGTATATTTTTTATAGCAGAGTACAAAAGGAGGTAGTATTTATTTTAAAACTGAGAACACATGGAGAGTATATATTATATATAAGAGAGTAAAAATTGAAGGTGAGTATTTCTATAACAGGGTAGAATCACAGGTTGTATTTAGTTTAAAACAGAGTAATGGTAGAGGCAGTGTATTTTTTATAACAGTAAAATTAAGGGTGTTTAACTTTTACAACAGTGTAGAAGAAGAGATCCATTTATTTTAAAACAGAGTATAGGTAGAGGGTGTATATTTTTTGTAACAGAGTACAGAAGGAGGTAGTATTTATTTTAAAACTTAGTATACATATAAGAGGGTGGAAAGT
>JAZHEH010001200.1:0-57041 GCA_036589455.1 Ateles fusciceps
GACAGGTTTATTCTGTGCTTTACAGGCATCATTACTGCTATTTCGTATGACACGGGATTTTGTTGGAAATGTCAGTTTTGAGATTCTCCACAGGAAGTGTTCTCAAACTGCTGCATAAACACATCAGTGTCACTCTCTTGGTTGAGACACCTAGCCCTCTCCTAGGAGCCTTTTTGAGGGAGGGGGGAGAATCCCATTACAGCATATATCTAGCTATCTGTAAGCTAGAATATCCCAATCTAGCTTCTGTAAGAAATATGTTTCTAAGCTGCCAAATGGAAAGAAAGATTCAACTCCCTTAGTTTAATGGACACACGCCATAACGGTTTCACAGAAACGATTCTTCTGTGCTTTTGAGGCAGTCTTACTGGTATTTCGTACAACACGGGATTTTGCTTGGAAACGCCAGTTCTGAGATTCTCCACAGAAAGCGTTCTCAACCTGCTGCATACACACATCATGGTAAGTCTCTAAGTTGAATGCACACAATGTCAGGCCTTCTCCCAGATAGCTTCCTTTTAGTGTTTAAGGTGAGATCTTTCCCATTAGAGCATACGCCCACATTCCATCTGCAATATTCCCATCTAGGTCCTTTAAGAAATGTCTTTCTAAGCTGTAGAATCGAAACCAAGATTCAACTCTCTTAGCTGAACGAACGCACATCATAGAAGTTTCACAGATACTTTTCTTCTGGGCTTTACAGGGTGTCATACTGCTATTTCGTAGGACACGGAATTTTGCTTGGAAACGTCAGTTTTGAGATTCTTCACAGAAAGCGTTCTCAAACTGCTCTTATACACATCATTTAGCTTCTAATTCGAATGCAAAATGTGTTTCTAACCTGCTAAATCGAAGTAAATGTTCAACCCTCTTAGTCAAACGAACACACACCATAGCAGTTTCACAGATACGTTTCTTCTGTGCATTACCGTCAATCTTATATCTATTCGTATGACACGGGATTTTCTTAGAAATGTCAGTTTTGAGATTCTCCACCGAAAGTGTTCTCAAACTGCTGCTTACACACATCATTGTAGCTTTCTAATTCGAATTCACACATTGTGAATACTTCTCCCAGTGAGCTTCCTTTTATTGTTTTAGGTGAGATCATTCCCATTACGTCATATGCCCACTTTCCGTCTAAAATATCCCAATCTAGCTCCTGTAAGAAATGTGTTTCTAAGCTGATAAATCTAAACAAAGATTCAACACTCTTAGTTGAACGATCACACTGCATAGCAGTTTCACACACACGTTTCTTCTATTTCTTCCAGCGGAATCTTATCGCTATTTGGTACGACACCTTTTTGCTTCAAAATGTCAGTTTTGAGGTTCTCCACAGAAAGTGTTCTCAAATTGCTGCATACACACATCAGTGTAACTCTATAAGTCGCATGCACACATTTTGAAGCCTTCTCGGAGATAGCTTCCTTTTAGTGTTTAGTGTGGGTTTTTTTCCCATCACATCATATGCCGTCTTTAATGTGAAATGTCCCAAAGTAGTTTCTGTCAAAATGTATTTCTAACCTGCTGAATCGAAATAAATGTTAAACCCTCTTAGTCGAACGAACACACACCATAGCAGTTTCACAGATACGTTTCTTCTGTGCTTTACAGGCAATCTAATTTCTATTTCGTATGACACGGGATTTTCCTAGAAATGTCAGATTTGAGATGCTCCACAGTAAGTGTTCTGAAACCGCTGCATAAACACATCAGTGTAACTCTCCCAGTTGAACGCGCACATTATCAGGCCTTCTCCCAGATAGCTTCCTTTTAGTGTGTAACATGAGATCTTTCCCATTACAGCATATGCCCTCTCTCTGTCTGGAATGTCCCAATCTAGCTTCGGTATGAAATGTGTTTCTAAACTCCCGAATCGAAACCAAGATTCACATCTCTTAGTTGAACAAGCACGCAGAATAGCAGTTTCACAGATATGTTTCTTCCGTGCTTTACAGGCAGTCTTTCTGCTATTTCGTATGACATGGGATTTTTCTTGGAAACGTCCGCATTGAGGTTCTGCAGAGAAAACGTTCTCAAGCTGCTGCATGCGCATACCAGTATTAATTTCCAAGTTGAATGTACACATTTTCAATCTTTCTACCAGATGGCTTCCTTTTTGTGTTTCAGGTGAGATCTTTCCCATTACGGCATATGCACACTCTCCCTCTGAAATGTCCCAATCTAACCTCTTGAAGATATGTGTTTCTAAGCTGCCGAATCGAAACAAAGATTCAACTCTCTTAGTTCAAGGAACACACACCATAGCAGTTTGCAGATCCGTTTCTCCTGTGCTTTACATGCATCATCACTGCTATTTCGTAGGACACGGGATTTGGCTTGGAACCATCCGTTTTGAGATTCTCCACAGAAAGCCGTGTCAAACTGCTGCCTACACACATCGGTGTAACTCTGTAACTTGAATGCACACATTGTCAAGCATGCTCCCACGTAGCTTCCTTTTAGTGTTTAATGTGAGATCTTTCCCGCTACAGCATATGACCACATTGCGTCTGGAATATCCCAATCTAGTTCCTGTAAGAAAAGTGTTTGTTTGTAGGCTGCAGAATGGAAAGCACGTTTTAAGTCTCTTGGCTCAACGAACACACACCACAGCAGTTTCACAGATAAGTTTCTTCTGCGCTTTAGAGGCAGTCTTACTGCTGTATCGTACGACTCTTGGTTGTGATTGGAATCATCAGTTTTGAGATCCTCCACAGAAAGCGTTCCCAAACTGCTGCATACACACATCTGTGTAACTCTCTAAGTTGAATGCACACATGGTCAAGATTTCTCCCAGAAAGCTTGTTTTAGTGTTTATGGTGAGATCTTTCCTGTTACAGCATATGCCGACTTTCCGTCTGTAATGTCCCAATCCGGCTTCTGTAAGATATGGGTTTCCAAGCTGTCAAATCGAAACAAATATTCAACTCTCTTAGTTGAACGAGCACACAGCATAGCAGTTTCAGAGATACGTTTCTTCCGTGCTTTACAGGCAGTCTTACTGCTATTTCGTATGACATGGGATTCTGCTTGGAAACGTCGGTTTTGAGATTCTCCAGGGCAATCTGTCACAAACTGCTGCATACACACATGAGTGTAACTCTCTAGGTTGTTTGCACACATTGTCAAGCCTTCTCCGATATAGCTTCCTTTTAGTGTTTGTATTGAGACCCTTCCCATGAAAGCATATGCCAACTTTGCGTCATGAATATCCCAATGTATCTTCTGTAAGAAATATGTTTCTAAGCAGCAATATTGAAAGAAAGATTCAATTTCCTCAGTTTAACGAACACACACCATAGCAGTTTGAAAGATACGTTTCTTCTGTGCTTTACAGGCAGTCTCACTGCTATTTCGTATGACACGGGGTTTTGCTTGGAAACGTCAGTTCTGAGATTCCCCCACAGAAAGCGCTCTCAACCTGCCGCATACACACATCATTGTAAGTCTCAAAGTTGAATGCACACAATGACAGGCCTTCTCCCAGAGAGCTTCCTTTTAGTGTTTAAGGTGAGAGCTTTCCCATTAGAGCATACGCCTACTTTCCATCTGGAATATACCCATCTAGCTCCTTTAAGAAACGTGTCTCCAAGCTTTAGATTCGACACCAAGACTCAGCTCTCTTAGCAGAACGAAGGCACACCATATCAGTTTCACAGATACATTTCTTCTGTGCTTTACAAGGAGTCATACTACTATTTCGCACACACGGGATTTTGCTTGGAAACGTCAGTGTTGAGATTCTTCACAGAAAGTGTTCTGAAACGGCTGCTTACACACATCATTGTAACTCTCTAAGTTGAAAGCACACATGGTCAGGATTTCTCCCACTAGGTTGCTTTAGTGTTTAAGGTGAGATCTTTCCTACTACAGCATATGCCCAATTTCCGTCTGTAATGTCAGAATCTAGCTTCTGTAAGAAATGTGTTTCCAAGCTGTCAAATCGAAACAAAGATTCAACTCTCTTAGTTGATCGAGCACACACCATAGCAGTTTCACAGCTACGTTTCTTCCGTGCTTTACAGGCAGTTTTACTGCTATTTCGTACGACATGTGTTTCTGCCTGGAAACGTCGGTTTTGAGATTCTCCGGAGAAATCTGTCACAAACTGCTGCATACACACATCAGTGTAACTCTCTAGGTTGAATGCACACATTGTCAACCTTTCTCCGAGATAGCTTCCTTTTAGTGTTTGTGGTGAGACCCTTCCCATGACAGCATATGTCAACTTTGCGTAACGAATATCCCAATCTAGCTTCCGTAAGAAATATGTTTCTAAGCTGCAGTAGCGAAAGAAAGACTCAATTTCCTCAGTTTAAGGAACACACACCATAGCAGTTTCACAGATACGTTTCTTCCGTGCTTTACAGGCAGTCTCACTGCTATTTCGTAAGACAGGGGATGTTGCTTGGAAACGTCAGTCCTGAGATTCCCCCGCAGAAAGCGCTCTCAACCTGCTGCATACACACATCATTGATAGTCTCTAAGTTGAATGCACACAATGACAGGCCTTCTCCCAGAGAGCTTCCTTTTAGTGTTTAAGGTGAGAGCTTTCCCATTAGAGCACACGCCTACTTTCAATCTGGAATATACCCATCTAGCTCCTTTAAGAAATGTGTCTCTAAGCTGTAGAATCGAATCCAAGACTCAGCTCTCTTTGCTGAACCAACGCACACCGTGGTAGTTTCACCGATACATTTCTTCTGTGCTTTACAAGGAGTCATACTGCTATTTCATACGACACGGGATTATGCTTGGAAACGTCAGTTCTGAGATTCCCCACAGAAAGCGCTCTCAACCTGCTGCATGCACACATCATTGTAAGTCTCTTAGTTGAATGCACACAATGACAGGCCTTCTCCTAGTCAGCTTCCTTTTAGTGTTTAAGGTGAGATCTTTCCCATTACAACATACGCCCACTTTCCATTTGGAATATACCCATCTAGCTTCCTTAAGAAATGTGTTTCTAAGCTGTAGAATCGAAAACAAGATTCAGCTCTCTTAGCTGAACCAAGGCACACCATAGCAGTTTCACAGATACGTTTCTTCTGTGCTTTGCAAGGAGTCATACTGCTATTTCGTACCACACGGGATTATGCTTGGAAACGTCAGTGTGGAGATTCTTCACAGAAAGCGTGCTCAAACGGCTGCTTACACACACCACTGTGACTCTCTAAGTTGAATGCACATATTGTGAAGTCTTCTCCCAGATAGCTTCCTTTTATTGTTTAAGGTGAGATCTTTCCCATCACGTCATTTGCCCACTTTCCATCTAAAATGTCCCAATCTAGCTCCTGTAAGAAATGTGTTTCTAAGCTGCGAAATTTAAACAGAGATTCAGCACTCTTAGTTGGACGAACACTCACCATAGCAGTTTCACGCACACGTTTCTACTGTGTTGTACAGGCAGTCTTATCGCTATTTGGTACGACACTGGTTTTGCTTGGAATCGTCAGCTTTGAGATTCTCCACAGGAAGCGTTCCCAAACTGCCGCATAAACACATCTGTGTAACTCTCTAGGTTGAATGCACACATGATCAGGATTTCTCCCAGATAGCTTGTTTTAGTGTTTAAGGTGAGATCTTTCCTATTACAGCATATGCCCACTTTCCGTCTGTAATGTCCCAATCTGGCTTCTGTAAGAAATGTGTTTCCAAGCAGTCAAATCGAAAGAAAGGTTCAACTCTCTTCGCTGAACGAGCACACACCATTGCAGTTTCACAGATACGTTTCTTCCGCGCTTTACAGGCAGTCTTACTGCTATTTCCTACAACACGGGATTCTGCTTGGAAGTGTCGCTTTTGAGATTCTCCGGAGAAATCTGTCACAAACTGCTGCATACACACATCAGTGTAACTCTATAGGTTGAATGCACACATTGTCAAGCCTTCTCCGAGATAGCTTCCTTTTAGTGTTTGTGGTGAGACCCTTCCCATGACAGCATATGTCAACTTTGCCTAACGAATATCCCAATCAAGCTTCTGTTAGAAATTTGTTTCTAAGCTGCAAAATCGAAAGAAAGATTCAATTTCCTCAGTTTAATGAACACACACCATAGCAGTTTCACAGATACGTTTCTTCTGTGCTTTACAGGCAGTCTCACTGCTATTTCGTACGACATGGGATTTTGCTTGGAAAGGGCAGTTCTGAGATTCTCCACAGAAAGCGTTCTCAACCTGCTGCATATGATGTGATTTTCCCATCACATCATATGCCACCTTGAATCTGCAATGTCCCAAGTTAGCTCCTGTAAAAACGTGTTTCTAAACTGCCGAATTGAAGAAAAGGTTCAACCCTCTCAGTCGAACTAACACACAGCATAGCATTTTCACAGACAGGTTTATTCTGTGCTTTACAGGCATCATTACTGCTATTTCGTATGACACGGGATTTTCTTGGAAATGTCAGTTTTGAGATTCTCCACAGGAAGTGTTCTCAAACTGCTGCATAAACACATCAGTGTCACTCTCTATCCCAATCTAGCTTCTGTAAGCTAGAATATCCCAGTCTAGCTTCTGTAAGAAATATGTTTCTAAGCTGCCAAATGGAAAGAAAGATTCAACTCCCTTAGTTTAATGGACACACGCCATAACAGTTTCACAGAAACGATTCTTCTGTGCTTTTGAGGCAGTCTTACTGGTATTTCGTACGAGACGGGATTTTGCTTGGAAACGCCAGTTCTGAGATTCTCCACAGAAAGCGTTCTCAACCTGCTGCATACACACATCATGGTAAGTCTCTAAGTTGAATGCACACGATGTCAGGCCTTCTCCCAGATAGCTTCCTTTTAGTGTTTAAGGTGAGATCTTTCCCATCAGAGCATACGCCCACATTCCATCTGCAATATTCCCATCTAGGTCCTTTAAGAAATGTGTTTCTAAGCTGTAGAATCGAAACCAAGATTCAACTCTCTTAGCTGAACGAACGCACATCATAGAAGTTTCACAGATACTTTTCTTCTGGGCTTTACAGGGTGTCATACTGCTATTTCGCAGGACACGGAATTTTGCTTGGAAACGTCAGTTTTGAGATTCTTCACAGAAAGCGTTCTCAAACTGCTCTTATACACATCATTGTAGCTTTCTAATTCGAATGCAAAATGTGTTTCTAACCTGCTAAATCGAAGTAAATGTTAAACCCTCTTAGTCAAACGAACACACACCATAGCAGTTTCACAGATACGTTTCTTCTGTGCATTACCGTCAATCTTATATCTATTTCGTATGACACGGGATTTTCTTAGAAATGTAGTTTTGAGATTCTCCACCAAAGTGTTCTCAAACTGCTGCTTACACACATCATTGTAGCTCTCTAATTCGAATGCACACATTGTGAATGCTTCTCCCAGTGAGCTTCCTTTTATTGTTTAAGGTGAGATCATTCCCATTACGTCATATGCCCACTTTCCGTCTAAAATATCCCAATCTAGCTCCTGTAAGAAATGTGTTTCTAAGCTGATAAATCTGAACAAAGATTCAACACTCTTAGTTGAACGATCACACTGCATAGCAGTTTCACACACACGTTTCTTCTATTTCTTCCAGCGGAATCTTATCGCTATTTGGTACGACACCTTTTTGCTTCAAAATGTCAGTTTTGAGATTCTCCACAGAAAGTGTTCTCAAATTGCTGCATACACACATCAGTGTAACTCTATAAGTCGCATGCACACATTTTGAAGCCTTTCTCGGAGATAGCTTCCTTTTAGTGTTTAGTGTGGGTTTTTTTCCCATCACATCATATGCCGTCTTTAATGTGAAATGTCCCAAAGTAGTTTCTGTCAAAATGTATTTCTAACCTGCTGAATCGAAATAAATGTTAAACCCTCTTAGTCGAACGAACACACACCATAGCAGTTTCACAGATACGTTTCTTCTGTGCTTTACAGGCAATCTAATTTCTATTTCGTATGACACGGGATTTTCCTAGAAATGTCAGATTTGAGATGCTCCACAGTAAGTGTTCTGAAACCGCTGCATAAACACATCAGTGTAACTCTCCCAGTTGAACGCGCACATTATCAGGCCTTCTCCCAGATAGCTTCCTTTTAGTGTGTAACATGAGATCTTTCCCATTACAGCATATGCCCTCTCTCTGTCTGGAATGTCCCAATCTAGCTTCGGTATGAAATGTGTTTCTAAACTCCCAAATCGAAACCAAGATTCACATCTCTTAGTTGAACAAGCACGCAGAATAGCAGTTTCACAGATATGTTTCTTCCGTGCTTTACAGGCAGTCTTTCTGCTATTTCGTATGACATGGGATTTTTCTTGGAAACGTCCGCATTGAGGTTCTCCAGAGAAAACGTTCTCAAGCTGCTGCATGCGCATACCAGTATTAATTTCCAAGTTGAATGTACACATTTTCAATCTTTCTACCAGATAGCTTCCTTTTTGTGTTTAGGGTGAGATCTTTCCCATTACGGCATATGCACACTCTCCCTCTGAAATGTCCCAATCTAACCTCTTGAAGATATGTGTTTCTAAGCTGCCGAATCGAAACAAAGATTCAACTCTCTTAGTTCAAGGAACACACACCATAGCAGTTTGCAGATCCGTTTCTCCTGTGCTTTACATGCATCATCACTGCTATTTCGTAGGACACGGGATTTGGCTTGGAACCATCCGTTTTGAGATTCTCCACAGAAAGCCGTGTCAAACTGCTGCCTACACACATCGGTGTAACTCTGTAACTTGAATGCACACATTGTCAAGCATGCTCCCACGTAGCTTCCTTTTAGTGTTTAATGTGAGATCTTTCCCACTACAGCATATGACCACATTGCGTCTGGAATATCCCAATCTAGTTCCTGTAAGAAAAGTGTTTGTTTGTAGGCTGCAGAATGGAAAGCACGTTTTAAGTCTCTTGGCTCACGAACACACACCACAGCAGTTTCACAGATAAGTTTCTTCTGCGCTTTAGAGGCAGTCTTACTGCTGTATCGTACGACTCTTGGTTGTGATTGGAATCATCAGTTTTGAGATCCTCCACAGAAAGCGTTCCCAAACTGCTGCATACACACATCTGTGTAACTCTCTAAGTTGAATGCACACATGGTCAAGATTTCTCCCAGAAAGCTTGTTTTAGTGTTTATGGTGAGATCTTTCCTGTTACAGCATATGCCGACTTTCCGTCTGTAATGTCCCAATCCGGCTTCTGTAAGATATGGGTTTCCAAGCTGTCAAATCGAAACAAATATTCAACTCTCTTAGTTGAACGAGCACACAGCATAGCAGTTTCAGAGATACGTTTCTTCCGTGCTTTACAGGCAGTCTTACTGCTATTTCGTATGACATGGGATTCTGCTTGGAAACGTCGGTTTTGAGATTCTCCAGGGCAATCTGTCACAAACTGCTGCATACACACATGAGTGTAACTCTCTAGGTTGTTTGCACACATTGTCAAGCCTTCTCCGATATAGCTTCCTTTTAGTGTTTGTATTGAGACCCTTCCCATGAAAGCATATGCCAACTTTGCGTCATGAATATCCCAATGTATCTTCTGTAAGAAATATGTTTCTAAGCAGCAATATTGAAAGAAAGATTCAATTTCCTCAGTTTAACGAACACACACCATAGCAGTTTGAAAGATACGTTTCTTCTGTGCTTTACAGGCAGTCTCACTGCTATTTCGTATGACACGGGGTTTTGCTTGGAAACGTCAGTTCTGAGATTCCCCCACAGAAAGCGCTCTCAACCTGCCGCATACACACATCATTGTAAGTCTCAAAGTTGAATGCACACAATGACAGGCCTTCTCCCAGAGAGCTTCCTTTTAGTGTTTAAGGTGAGAGCTTTCCCATTAGAGCATACGCCTGCTTTCCATCTGGAATATACCCATCTAGCTCCTTTAAGAAACGTGTCTGCAAGCTTTAGATTCGACACCAAGACTCAGCTCTCTTAGCAGAACGAAGGCACACCATATAAGTTTCACAGATACATTTCTTCTGTGCTTTACAAGGAGTCATACTACTATTTCGCAGCACACGGGATTTTGCTTGGAAACGTCAGTGTTGAGATTCTTCACAGAAAGTGTTCTGAAACGGCTGCTTACACACATCATTGTAACTCTCTAAGTTGAAAGCACACATGGTCAGGATTTCTCCCACTAGGTTGCTTTTAGTGTTTAAGGTGAGATCTTTCCTACTACAGCATATGCCCAATTTCCGTCTGTAATGTCAGAATCTAGCTTCTGTAAGAAATGTGTTTCCAAGCTGTCAAATCGAAACAAAGATTCAACTCTCTTCGTTGATCGAGCACACACCATAGCAGTTTCACAGCTACGTTTCTTCCGTGCTTTACAGGCAGTTTTACTGCTATTTCGTACGACATGTGTTTCTGCCTGGAAACGTCGGTTTTGAGATTCTCCGGAGAAATCTGTCACAAACTGCTGCATACACACATCAGTGTAACTCTCTAGGTTGAATGCACACATTGTCAACCTTTCTCCGAGATAGCTTCCTTTTAGTGTTTGTGGTGAGACCCTTCCCATGACAGCATATGTCAACTTTGCGTAACGAATATCCCAATCTAGCTTCCGTAAGAAATATGTTTCTAAGCTGCAGTAGCGAAAGAAAGACTCAATTTCCTCAGTTTAAGGAACACACACCATAGCAGTTTCACAGATACGTTTCTTCCGTGCTTTACAGGCAGTCTCACTGCTATTTCGTAAGACAGGGGATGTTGCTTGGAAACGTCAGTCCTGAGATTCCCCGCAGAAAGCGCTCTCAACCTGCTGCATACACACATCATTGATAGTCTCTAAGTTGAATGCACACAATGACAGGCCTTCTCCCAGAGAGCTTCCTTTTAGTGTTTAAGGTGAGAGCTTTCCCATTAGAGCACACGCCTACTTTCAATCTGGAATATACCCATCTAGCTCCTTTAAGAAATGTGTCTCTAAGCTGTAGAATCGAATCCAAGACTCAGCTCTCTTCGCTGAACCAACGCACACCGTGGTAGTTTCACCGATACATTTCTTCTGTGCTTTACAAGGAGTCATACTGCTATTTCATACGACACGGGATTATGCTTGGAAACGTCAGTTCTGAGATTCCCCACAGAACGCGCTCTCAACCTGCTGCATGCACACATCATTGTAAGTCTCTTAGTTGAATGCACACAATGACAGGCCTTCTCCTAGTCAGCTTCCTTTTAGTGTTTAAGGTGAGATCTTTCCCATTACAACATACACCCACTTTCCATTTGGAATATACCCATCTAGCTTCCTTAAGAAATGTGTTTCTAAGCTGTAGAATCGAAAACAAGATTCAGCTCTCTTAGCTGAACCAAGGCACACCATAGCAGTTTCACAGATACGTTTCTTCTGTGCTTTGCAAGGAGTCATACTGCTATTTCGTACCACACGGGATTATGCTTGGAAACGTCAGTGTGGAGATTCTTCACAGAAAGCGTGCTCAAACGGCTGCTTACACACACCACTGTGACTCTCTAAGTTGAATGCACATATTGTGAAGTCTTCTCCCAGATAGCTTCCTTTTATTGTTTAAGGTGAGATCTTTCCCATCACGTCATTTGCCCACTTTCCATCTAAAATGTCCCAATCTAGCTCCTGTAAGAAATGTGTTTCTAAGCTGCGAAATTTAAACAGAGTTTCAGCACTCTTAGTTGGACGAACACTCACCATAGCAGTTTCACGCACACGTTTCTACTGTGTTGTACAGGCAGTCTTATCGCTATTTGGTACGACACTGGTTTTGCTTGGAATCGTCAGCTTTGAGATTCTCCACAGGAAGCGTTCCCAAACTGCCGCATAAACACATCTGTGTAACTCTCTAGGTTGAATGCACACATGATCAGGATTTCTCCCAGATAGCTTGTTTTAGTGTTTAAGGTGAGATCTTTCCTATTACAGCATATGCCCACTTTCCGTCTGTAATGTCCCAATCTGGCTTCTGTAAGAAATGTGTTTCCAAGCAGTCAAATCGAAAGAAAGGTTCAACTCTCTTCGCTGAACGAGCACACACCATTGCAGTTTCACAGATACGTTTCTTCCGCGCTTTACAGGCAGTCTTACTGCTATTTCCTACAACACGGGATTCTGCTTGGAAGTGTCGCTTTTGAGATTCTCCGGAGAAATCTGTCACAAACTGCTGCATACACACATCAGTGTAACTCTATAGGTTGAATGCACACATTGTCAAGCCTTCTCCGAGATAGCTTCCTTTTAGTGTTTGTGGTGAGACCCTTCCCATGACAGCATATGTCAACTTTGCCTAACGAATATCCCAATCAAGCTTCTGTTAGAAATTTGTTTCTAAGCTGCAAAATCGAAAGAAAGATTCAATTTCCTCAGTTTAATGAACACACACCATAGCAGTTTCACAGATACGTTTCTTCTGTGCTTTACAGGCAGTCTCACTGCTATTTCGTACGACATGGGATTTTGCTTGGAAAGGGCAGTTCTGAGATTCTCCACAGAAAGCGTTCTCAACCTGCTGCATATGATGTGATTTTCCCATCACATCATATGCCGCCTTGAATCTGCAATGTCCCAAGTTAGCTCCTTAAAAACGTGTTTCTAAACTCCAATTGAAGAAAAGGTTCAACCCTCTAGTCGAACTAACACACAGCATAGCATTTTCACAGACAGGTTTATTCTGTGCTTTACAGGCATCATTACTGCTATTTCGTATGACACGGGATTTTCTTGGAAATGTCAGTTTTGAGATTCTCCACAGGAAGTGTTCTCAAACTGCTGCATAAACACATCAGTGTCACTCTCTATCCCAATCTAGCTTCTGTAAGCTAGAATATCCCAGTCTAGCTTCTGTAAGAAATATGTTTCTAAGCTGCCAAATGGAAAGAAAGATTCAACTCCCTTAGTTTAATGGACACACGCCATAACAGTTTCACAGAAACGATTCTCTGTGCTTTTGAGGCAGTCTTACTGGTATTTCGTACGACACGGGATTTTGCTTGGAAACGCCAGTTCTGAGATTCTCCACAGAAAGCGTTCTCAACCTGCTGCATACACACATCATGGTAAGTCTCTAAGTTGAATGCACACGATGTCAGGCCTTCTCCCAGATAGCTTCCTTTTAGTGTTTAAGGTGAGATCTTTCCCATCAGAGCATACGCCCACATTCCATCTGCAATATTCCCATCTAGGTCCTTTAAGAAATGTGTTTCTAAGCTGTAGAATCGAAACCAAGATTCAACTCTCTTAGCTGAACGAACGCACATCATACAAGTTTCACAGATACTTTTCTTCTGGGCTTTACAGGGTGTCATACTGCTATTTCGCAGGACACGGAATTTTGCTTGGAAACGTCAGTTTTGAGATTCTTCACAGAAAGCGTTCTCAAACTGCTGCTTATACACATCATTGTAGCTTTCTAATTCGAATGCAAAATGTGTTTCTAACCTGCTAAATCGAAGTAAATGTTCAACCCTCTTAGTCAAACGAACACACACCATAGCAGTTTCACAGATACGTTTCTTCTGTGCATTACCGTCAATCTTATATCTATTTCGTATGACACGGGATTTTCTTAGAAATGTCAGTTTTGAGATTCTCCACCGAAAGTGTTCTCAAACTGCTGCTTACACACATCATTGTAGCTCTCTAATTCGAATGCACACATTGTGAATGCTTCTCCCAGTGAGCTTCCTTTTATTGTTTAAGGTGAGATCATTCCCATTACGTCATATGCCCACTTTCCGTCTAAAATATCCCAATCTAGCTCCTGTAAGAAATGTGTTTCTAAGCTGATAAATCTAAACAAAGATTCAACACTCTTAGTTGAACGATCACACTGCATAGCAGTTTCACACACACGTTTCTTCTATTTCTTCCAGCGGAATCTTATCGCTATTTGGTACGACACGTTTTTGCTTCAAAATGTCAGTTTTGAGGTTCTCCACAGAAAGTGTTCTCAAATTGCTGCATACACACATCAGTGTAACTCTATAAGTCGCATGCACACATTTTGAAGCCTTTCTCGGAGATAGCTTCCTTTTAGTGTTTAGTGTGGGTTTTTTTTCCCCATCACATCATATGCCGTCTTTAATGTGAAATGTCCCAAAGTAGTTTCTGTCAAAATGTATTTCTAACCTGCTGAATCGAAATAAATGTTAAACCCTCTTAGTCGAACGAACACACACCATAGCAGTTTCACAGATACGTTTCTTCTGTGCTTTACAGGCAATCTAATTTCTATTTCGTATGACACGGGATTTTCCTAGAAATGTCAGATTTGAGATGCTCCACAGTAAGTGTTCTGAAACCGCTGCATAAACACATCAGTGTAACTCTCCCAGTTGAACGCGCACATTATCAGGCCTTCTCCCAGATAGCTTCCTTTTAGTGTGTAACATGAGATCTTTCCCATTACAGCATATGCCCTCTCTCTGTCTGGAATGTCCCAATCTAGCTTCGGTATGAAATGTGTTTCTAAACTCCCAAATCGAAACCAAGATTCACATCTCTTAGTTGAACAAGCACGCAGAATAGCAGTTTCACAGATATGTTTCTTCCGTGCTTTACAGGCAGTCTTTCTGCTATTTCGTATGACATGGGATTTTTCTTGGAAACGTCCGCATTGAGGTTCTGCAGAGAAAACGTTCTCAAGCTGCTGCATGCACATACCAGTATTAATTTCCAAGTTGAATGTACACATTTTCAATCTTTCTACCAGATGGCTTCCTTTTTGTGTTTAGGTGAGATCTTTCCCATTACGGCATATGCACACTCTCCCTCTGAAATGTCCCAATCTAACCTCTTGAAGATATGTGTTTCTAAGCTGCCGAATCGAAACAAAGATTCAACTCTCTTAGTTCAAGGAACACACACCATAGCAGTTTGCAGATCCGTTTCTCCTGTGCTTTACATGCATCATCACTGCTATTTCGTAGGACACGGGATTTGGCTTGGAACCATCCGTTTTGAGATTCTCCACAGAAAGCCGTGTCAAACTGCTGCCTACACACATCGGTGTAACTCTGTAACTTGAATGCACACATTGTCAAGCATGCTCCCACGTAGCTTCCTTTTAGTGTTTAATGTGAGATCTTTCCCGCTACAGCATATGACCACATTGCGTCTGGAATATCCCAATCTAGTTCCTGTAAGAAAAGTGTTTGTTTGTAGGCTGCAGAATGGAAAGCACGTTTTAAGTCTCTTGGCTGAACGAACACACACCACAGCAGTTTCACAGATAAGTTTCTTCTGCGCTTTAGAGGCAGTCTTACTGCTGTATCGTACGACTCTTGGTTGTGATTGGAATCATCAGTTTTGAGATCCTCCACAGAAAGCGTTCCCAAACTGCTGCATACACACATCTGTGTAACTCTCTAAGTTGAATGCACACATGGTCAAGATTTCTCCCAGAAAGCTTGTTTTAGTGTTTATGGTGAGATCTTTCCTGTTACAGCATATGCCGACTTTCCGTCTGTAATGTCCCAATCCGGCTTCTGTAAGATATGGGTTTCCAAGCTGTCAAATCGAAACAAATATTCAACTCTCTTAGTTGAACGAGCACACAGCATAGCAGTTTCAGAGATACGTTTCTTCCGTGCTTTACAGGCAGTCTTACTGCTATTTCGTATGACATGGGATTCTGCTTGGAAACGTCGGTTTTGAGATTCTCCAGGGCAATCTGTCACAGACTGCTGCATACACACATGAGTGTAACTCTCTAGGTTGTTTGCACACATTGTCAAGCCTTCTCCAATATAGCTTCCTTTTAGTGTTTGTATTGAGACCCTTCCCATGAAAGCATATGCCAACTTTGCGTCATGAATATCCCAATGTATCTTCTGTAAGAAATATGTTTCTAAGCAGCAATATTGAAAGAAAGATTCAATTTCCTCAGTTTAACGAACACACACCATAGCAGTTTGAAAGATACGTTTCTTCTGTGCTTTAGAGGCAGTCTCACTGCTATTTCGTATGACACGGGGTTTTGCTTGGAAACGTCAGTTCTGAGATTCCCCCACAGAAAGCGCTCTCAACCTGCCGCATACACACATCATTGTAAGTCTCAAAGTTGAATGCACACAATGACAGGCCTTCTCCCAGAGAGCTTCCTTTTAGTGTTTAAGGTGAGAGCTTTCCCATTAGAGCATACGCCTGCTTTCCATCTGGAATATACCCATCTAGCTCCTTTAAG
This sequence comes from Ateles fusciceps, assembly GCA_036589455.1. NCBI lineage: Eukaryota > Metazoa > Chordata > Mammalia > Primates > Atelidae > Ateles > Ateles fusciceps. The sequence goes on from JAZHEH010001200.1 coordinate 16,140, forward strand.
AAACGTGTCTGCAAGCTTTAGATTCGACACCAAGACTCAGCTCTCTTAGCAGAACGAAGGCACACCATATCAGTTTCACAGATACATTTCTTCTGTGCTTTACAAGGAGTCATACTACTATTTCGCACACACGGGATTTTGCTTGGAAACGTCAGTGTTGAGATTCTTCACAGAAAGTGTTCTCAAACGGCTGCTTACACACATCATTGTAACTCTCTAAGTTGAAAGCACACATGGTCAGGATTTCTCCCACTAGGTTGCTTTAGTGTTTAAGGTGAGATCTTTCCTACTACAGCATATGCCCAATTTCCGTCTGTAATGTCAGAATCTAGCTTCTGTAAGAAATGTGTTTCCAAGCTGTCAAATCGAAACAAAGATTCAACTCTCTTCGTTGATCGAGCACACAGCATAGCAGTTTCACAGCTACGTTTCTTCCGTGCTTTACAGGCAGTTTTACTGCTATTTCGTACGACATGTGTTTCTGCCTGGAAACGTCGGTTTTGAGATTCTCCGGAGAAATCTGTCACAAACTGCTGCATACACACATCAGTGTAACTCTCTAGGTTGAATGCACACATTGTCAACCTTTCTCCGAGATAGCTTCCTTTTAGTGTTTGTGGTGAGACCCTTCCCATGACAGCATATGTCAACTTTGCGTAACGAATATCCCAATCTAGCTTCCGTAAGAAATATGTTTCTAAGCTGCAGTAGCGAAAGAAAGACTCAATTTCCTCAGTTTAAGGAACACACACCATAGCAGTTTCACAGATACGTTTCTTCCGTGCTTTACAGGCAGTCTCACTGCTATTTCGTAAGACAGGGGATGTTGATTGGAAACGTCAGTCCTGAGATTCCCCCGCAGAAAGCGCTCTCAACCTGCTGCATACACACATCATTGATAGTCTCTAAGTTGAATGCACACAATGACAGGCCTTCTCCCAGAGAGCTTCCTTTTAGTGTTTAAGGTGAGAGCTTTCCCATTAGAGCACACGCCTACTTTCAATCTGGAATATACCCATCTAGCTCCTTTAAGAAATGTGTCTCTAAGCTGTAGAATCGAATCCAAGACTCAGCTCTCTTTGCTCAACCAACGCACACCGTGGTAGTTTCACCGATACATTTCTTCTGTGCTTTACAAGGAGTCATACTGCTATTTCATACGACACGGGATTATGCTTGGAAACGTCAGTTCTGAGATTCCCCACAGAACGCGCTCTCAACCTGCTGCATGCACACATCATTGTAAGTCTCTTAGTTGAATGCACACAATGACAGGCCTTCTCCTAGTCAGCTTCCTTTTAGTGTTTAAGGTGAGATCTTTCCCATTACAACATACACCCACTTTCCATTTGGAATATACCCATCTAGCTTCCTTAAGAAATGTGTTTCTAAGCTGTAGAATCGAAAACAAGATTCAGCTCTCTTAGCTGAACCAAGGCACACCATAGCAGTTTCACAGATACGTTTCTTCTGTGCTTTGCAAGGAGTCATACTGCTATTTCGTACCACACGGGATTATGCTTGGAAACGTCAGTGTGGAGATTCTTCACAGAAAGCGTGCTCAAACGGCTGCTTACACACACCACTGTGACTCTCTAAGTTGAATGCACATATTGTGAAGTCTTCTCCCAGATAGCTTCCTTTTATTGTTTAAGGTGAGATCTTTCCCATTACGTCATTTGCCCACTTTCCATCTAAAATGTCCCAATCTAGCTCCTGTAAGAAATGTGTTTCTAAGCTGCGAAATTTAAACAGAGTTTCAGCACTCTTAGTTGGACGAACACTCACCATAGCAGTTTCACGCACACGTTTCTACTGTGTTGTACAGGCAGTCTTATCGCTATTTGGTACGACACTGGTTTTGCTTGGAATCGTCAGCTTTGAGATTCTCCACAGGAAGCGTTCCCAAACTGCCGCATAAACACATCTGTGTAACTCTCTAGGTTGAATGCACACATGATCAGGATTTCTCCCAGATAGCTTGTTTTAGTGTTTAAGGTGAGATCTTTCCTATTACAGCATATGCCCACTTTCCGTCTGTAATGTCCCAATCTGGCTTCTGTAAGAAATGTGTTTCCAAGCAGTCAAATCGAAAGAAAGGTTCAACTCTCTTCGCTGAACGAGCACACACCATTGCAGTTTCACAGATACGTTTCTTCCGCGCTTTACAGGCAGTCTTACTGCTATTTCCTACAACACGGGATTCTGCTTGGAAGTGTCGCTTTTGAGATTCTCCGGAGAAATCTGTCACAAACTGCTGCATACACACATCAGTGTAACTCTATAGGTTGAATGCACACATTGTCAAGCCTTCTCCGAGATAGCTTCCTTTTAGTGTTTGTGGTGAGACCCTTCCCATGACAGCATATGTCAACTTTGCCTAACGAATATCCCAATCAAGCTTCTGTTAGAAATTTGTTTCTAAGCTGCAAAATCGAAAGAAAGATTCAATTTCCTCAGTTTAATGAACACACACCATAGCAGTTTCACAGATACGTTTCTTCTGTGCTTTACAGGGAGTCTTACTGCTATTTCGTACGACATGAGATTTTGCTTGGAAAGGGCAGTTCTGAGATTCTCCACAGAAAGCGTTCTCAACCTGCTGCATATGATGTGATTTTCCCATCACATCATATGCCGCCTTGAATCTGCAATGTCCCAAGTTAGCTCCTGTAAAAACGTGTTTCTAAACTCCAATTGAAGAAAAGGTTCAACCCTCTAGTCGAACTAACACACAGCATAGCATTTTCACAGACAGGTTTATTCTGTGCTTTAAGGCATCATTACTGCTATTTCGTATGACACGGGATTTTCTTGGAAATGTCAGTTTTGAGATTCTCCACAGGAAGTGTTCTCAAACTGCTGCATAAACACATCAGTGTCACTCTCTATCCCAATCTAGCTTCTGTAAGCTAGAATATCCCAGTCTAGCTTCTGTAAGAAATATGTTTCTAAGCTGCCAAATGGAAAGAAAGATTCAACTCCCTTAGTTTAATGGACACACGCCATAACAGTTTCACAGAAACGATTCTTCTGTGCTTTTGAGGCAGTCTTACTGGTATTTCGTACGACACGGGATTTTGCTTGGAAACGCCAGTTCTGAGATTCTCCACAGAAAGCGTTCTCAACCTGCTGCATACACACATCATGGTAAGTCTCTAAGTTGAATGCACACGATGTCAGGCCTTCTCCCAGATAGCTTCCTTTTAGTGTTTAAGGTGAGATCTTTCCCATTAGAGCATACGCCCACATTCCATCTGCAATATTCCCATCTAGGTCCTTTAAGAAATGTGTTTCTAAGCTGTAGAATCGAAACCAAGATTCAACTCTCTTAGCTCAACGAACGCACACCATAGAAGTTTCACAGATACTTTTCTTCTGGGCTTTACAGGGTGTCATACTGCTATTTCGTAGGACACGGAATTTTGCTTGGAAACGTCAGTTTTGAGATTCTTCACAGAAAGCGTTCTCAAACTGCTGCTTATACACATCATTGTAGCTTTCTAATTCGAATGAAAATGTGTTTCTAACCTGCTGAATCGAAGTAAATGTTCAACCCTCTTAGTCAAACGAACACACACCATAGCAGTTTCACAGATACGTTTCTTCTGTGCATTACCGTCAATCTTATATCTATTTCGTATGACACGGGATTTTCTTAGAAATGTAGTTTTGAGATTCTCCACCGAAAGTGTTCTCAAACTGCTGCTTACACACATCATTGTAGCTTTCTAATTCGAATGCACACATTGTGAATGCTTCTCCCAGTGAGCTTCCTTTTATTGTTTAAGGTGAGATCATTCCCATTACGTCATATGCCCACTTTCCGTCTAAAATATCCCAATCTAGCTCCTGTAAGAAATGTGTTTCTAAGCTGATAAATCTAAACAAAGATTCAACACTCTTAGTTGAACGATCACACTGCATAGCAGTTTCACACACACGTTTCTTCTATTTCTTCCAGCGGAATCTTATCGCTATTTGGTACGACACCTTTTTGCTTCAAAATGTCAGTTTTGAGGTTCTCCACAGAAAGTGTTCTCAAATTGCTGCATACACACATCAGTGTAACTCTATAAGTCGCATGCACACATTTTGAAGCCTTTCTCGGAGATAGCTTCCTTTTAGTGTTTAGTGTGGGTTTTTTTTCCCATCACATCATATGCCGTCTTTAATGTGAAATGTCCCAAAGTAGTTTCTGTCAAAATGTATTTCTAACCTGCTGAATCGAAATAAATGTTAAACCCTCTTAGTCGAACGAACACACACCATAGCAGTTTCACAGATACGTTTCTTCTGTGCTTTACAGGCAATCTAATTTCTATTTCGTATGACACGGGATTTTCCTAGAAATGTCAGATTTGAGATGCTCCACAGTAAGTGTTCTGAAACCGCTGCATAAACACATCAGTGTAACTCTCCCAGTTGAACGCGCACATTATCAGGCCTTCTCCCAGATAGCTTCCTTTTAGTGTGTAACATGAGATCTTTCCCATTACAGCATATGCCCTCTTCTGTCTGGAATGTCCCAATTAGCTTCGGTATGAAATGTGTTTCTAACTCCCAAATCGAAACCAAGATTCAATCTCTTAGTTAACAAGCACGCACATAGCAGTTTCACAGATATGTTTCTTCCGTGCTTTACAGGCAGTCTTTCTGCTATTTCGTATGACATGGGATTTTTCTTGGAAACGTCCGCATTGAGATTCTGCAGAGAAAACGTTCTCAAGCTGCTGCATGCGCATACCAGTATTAATCTCCAAGTTGAATGTACACATTTTAATCTTTCTACCAGATGGCTTCCTTTTTGTGTTTAGGTGAGATCTTTCCCATTACGGCATATGCACACTCTCCCTCTAAATGTCCCAATCTAGCCTCTTAAGATATGTGTTTCTAAGCTGCCAAATCGAAACAAAGATTCAACTCTCTTAGTTAAGGAACACACACCATAGCAGTTTGCAGATCCGTTTCTCCTGTGCTTTACATGCATCATCACTGCTATTTCGTAGGACACGGGATTTGGCTTGGAACCATCCGTTTTGAGATTCTCCACAAAAGCCGTGTCAAACTGCTGCCTACACACATCGGTGTAACTCTCTAACTTGAATGCACACATTGTCAAGCATTCTCCCACGTAGCTTCCTTTTAGTGTTTAATGTGAGATCTTTCCCGCTACAGCATATGACCACATTGCGTCTGGAATATCCCAATCTAGTTCCTGTAAGAAAGTGTTTGTTTGTAGGCTGCAGAATGGAAAGCACGTTTTAAGTCTCTTGGCTGAACAACACACACCACAGCAGTTTCACAGATAAGTTTCTTCTGCGCTTTAGAGGCAGTCTTACTGCTGTATCGTACGACTCTTGGTTTTGATTGGAATCATCAGTTTTGAGATCCTCCACAGAAAGCGTTCCCAAACTGCTGCATACACACATCTGTGTAACTCTCTAAGTTGAATGCACACATGGTCAAGATTTCTCCCAGAAAGCTTGTTTTAGTGTTTATGGTGAGATCTTTCCTGTTACAGCATATGCCCACTTTCCGTCTGTAATGTCCCAATCCGGCTTCTGTAAGATATGGGTTTCCAAGCTGTCAAATCGAAACAAATATTCAACTCTCTTAGTTGAACGAGCACACAGCATAGCAGTTTCAGAGATACGTTTCTTCCGTGCTTTACAGGCAGTCTTACTGCTATTTCGTATGACATGGGATTCTGCTTCGAAACGTCGGTTTTGAGATTCTCCAGGGCAATCTGTCACAAACTGCTGCATACACACATGAGTGTAACTCTCTAGGTTGTTTGCACACATTGTCAAGCCTTCTCCAATATAGCTTCCTTTTAGTGTTTGTATTGAGACCCTTCCCATGAAAGCATATGCCAACTTTGCGTCATGAATATCCCAATGTATCTTCTGTAAGAAATATGTTTCTAAGCTGCAATATTGAAAGAAAGATTCAATTTCCTAGTTTAACGAACACACACCATAGCAGTTTCAAAGATACGTTTCTTCTGTGCTTTACAGGCAGTCTTACTGCTATTTCGTACTACACGGGGTTTTGCTTGGAAACGTCAGTTCTGAGATTCTTCACAAAAGCGTTCTCAACCTGCCGCATACACACATCATTGTAAGTCTCAAAGTTGAATGCACACAATGACAGGCCTTCTCCCAGATAGCTTCCTTTTAGTGTTTAAGGTGAGAGCTTTCCCATTAGAGCATACGCCTACTTTCCATCTGGAATATACCCATCTAGCTCCTTTAAGAAATGTGTCTGTAAGCTTTAGATTCGAACCAAGACTAGCTCTCTTAGCAGAACCAAGGCACACCATATAAGTTTCACAGATACATTTCTTCTGTGCTTTACAAGGAGTCATACTACTATTTCGCACACACGGGATTTTGCTTGGAAACGTCAGTGTTGAGATTCTTCACAGAAAGTGTTCTCAAACGGCTGCTTACACACATCATTGTAACTCTCTAAGTTGAAAGCACACATGGTCAGGATTTCTCCCACTAGCTTGCTTTTAGTGTTTAAGGTGAGATCTTTCCTACTACAGCATATGCCCAATTTCCGTCTATAATGTCAGAATCTGGCTTCTGTAAGAAATGTGTTTCCAAGCTGTCAAATCGAAACAAAGATTCAACTCTCTTAGTTGATCGAGCACACAGCATAGCAGTTTCACAGATACGTTTCTTCCGTGCTTTACAGGCAGTTTTACTGCTATTTCGTACGACATGTGTTTCTGCCTGGAAACGTCGGTTTTGAGATTCTCCGGAGAAATCTGTCACAAACTGCTGCATACACACATCAGTGTAACTCTCTAGGTTGAATGCACACATTGTCAACCTTTCTCCGAGATAGCTTCCTTTTAGTGTTTGTGGTGAGACCCTTCCCATGACAGCATATGTCAACTTTGCGTAACGAATATCCCAATCTAGCTTCCGTAAGAAATATGTTTCTAAGCTGCAGTAGCGAAAGAAAGATTCAATTTCCTCAGTTTAAGGAACACACACCATAGCAGTTTCACAGATACGTTTCTTCCGTGCTTTAGAGGCAGTCTCACTGCTATTTCGTAAGACAGGGGATGTTGCTTGGAAACGTCAGTCCTGAGATTCCCCCGCAGAAAGCGCTCTCAACCTGCTGCATACACACATCATTGATAGTCTCTAAGTTGAATGCACACAATGACAGGCCTTCTCCCAGAGAGCTTCCTTTTAGTGTTTAAGGTGAGAGCTTTCCCATTAGAGCACACGCCTACTTTCAATCTGGAATATACCCATCTAGCTCCTTTAAGAAATGTGTTTCTAAGCTGTAGAATCGAATCCAAGACTCAGCTCTCTTCGCTCAACCAACGCACACCGTGGTAGTTTCACCGATACATTTCTTCTGTGCTTTACAAGGAGTCATACTGCTATTTCATACGACACGGGATTTTGCTTGGAAACGTCAGTTCTGAGATTCCCCACAGAAAGCGCTCTCAACCTGCTGCATGCACACATCATTGTAAGTCTCTTAGTTGAATGCACACAATGACAGGCCTTCTCCTAGTCAGCTTCCTTTTAGTGTTTAAGGTGAGATCTTTCCCATTACAACATACACCCACTTTCCATCTGGAATATACCCATCTAGCTTCTTTAAGAAATGTGTTTCTAAGCTGTAGAATCGAAAACAAGATTCAGCTCTCTTAGCTGAACCAAGGCACACCATAGCAGTTTCACAGATACGTTTCTTCTGTGCTTTGCAAGGAGTCATACTGCTATTTCGTACCACACGGGATTATGCTTGGAAACGTCAGTGTGGAGATTCTTCACAGAAAGCGTGCTCAAACGGCTGCTTACACACACCATTGTGACTCTCTAAGTTGAATGCACATATTGTGAAGTCTTCTCCCAGATAGCTTCCTTTTATTGTTTAAGGTGAGATCTTTCCCATTACGTCATTTGCCCACTTTCCATCTAAAATGTCCCAATCTAGCTCCTGTAAGAAATGTGTTTCTAAGCTGCGAAATTTAAACAGAGATTCAGCACTCTTAGTTGGACGAACACTCACCATAGCAGTTTCACGCACACGTTTCTACTGTGTTGTACAGGCAGTCTTATCGCTATTTGGTACGACACTGGTTTTGCTTGGAATCGTCAGCTTTGAGATTCTCCACAGGAAGCGTTCCCAAACTGCCGCATAAACACATCTGTGTAACTCTCTAGGTTGAATGCACACATGATCAGGATTTCTCCCAGATAGCTTGTTTTAGTGTTTAAGGTGAGATCTTTCCTATTACAGCATATGCCCACTTTCCGTCTGTAATGTCCCAATCTGGCTTCTGTAAGAAATGTGTTTCCAAGCAGTCAAATCGAAAGAAAGGTTCAACTCTCTTCGCTGAACGAGCACACACCATTGCAGTTTCACAGATACGTTTCTTCCGCGCTTTACAGGCAGTCTTACTGCTATTTCCTACAACACGGGATTCTGCTTGGAAGTGTCGCTTTTGAGATTCTCCGGAGAAATCTGTCACAAACTGCTGCATACACACATCAGTGTAACTCTATAGGTTGAATGCACACATTGTCAAGCCTTCTCCGAGATAGCTTCCTTTTAGTGTTTGTGGTGAGACCCTTCCCATGACAGCATATGTCAACTTTGCCTAACGAATATCCCAATCTAGCTTCTGTTAGAAATATGTTTCTAAGCTGCAAAATCGAAAGAAAGATTCAATTTCCTCAGTTTAAGGAACACACACCATAGCAGTTTCACAGATACGTTTCTTCTGTGCTTTACAGGGAGTCTTACTGCTATTTCGTACGACATGAGATTTTGCTTGGAAAGGTCAGTTCTGAGATTCTCCACAAAAGCGTTCTCAACCTGCTGCATAATGATGTGATTTTCCCATACATATATGCCGCCTTAATCTGCAATTCCCAAGTTAGCTCCTTAAAAACGTGTTTCTAAACTGCCGAATTGAAGAAAAGGTTAACCCTCTAGTCAACTAACCACACCATAGCATTTTCACAATAGGTTTATTCTGTGCTTTACAGGCATCATTACTGCTATTTTGTATGACACGGGATTTTCTTGGAAATGTAGTTTTGAGATTCTCCACAGGAAGTGTTCTCAAACTGCTGCATACACACATCAGTGTTACTCTCTATCCCAATCTAGCTATCTGTAAGCTAGAATATCCCAGTCTAGCTTCTGTAAGAAATATGTTCTAAGCTGCCAAATGGAAAGAAAGATTCAACTCCCTTAGTTTAATGGACACACGCCATAGCAGTTTCACAGAAACGATTCTTCTGTGCTTTTGAGGCAGTCTTACTGGTATTTCGTACGACACGGGATTTTGCTTGGAAACGTCAGTTCTGAGATTCTCCACAGAAAGCGTTCTCAACCTGCTGCATACACACATCATGGTAAGTCTCTAAGTTGAATGCACACAATGTCAGGCCTTCTCCCAGATAGCTTCCTTTTAGTGTTTAAGGTGAGATCTTTCCCATTAGAGCATACGCCCACATTCCATCTGCAATATACCCATCTAGGTTCTTTAAGAAATGTGTTTCTAAGCTGTAGAATCGAAACCAAGATTCAACTCTCTTAGCTAACGAACGCACACCATAGAAGTTTCACAGATACTTTTCTTCTGGGCTTTACAAGGTGTCATACTGCTATTTCGTAGGACACGGAATTTTGCTTGGAAACGTCAGTTTTGAGATTCTTCACAGAAAGCGTTCTCAAACTGCTGCTTATACACATCATGTAGCTCTAATTCAAAAAATTTACTGCTGATCGAATAAATGTTCAACCCTCTTAGTAAACGAACACACACCATAGCAGTTTCACAAACGTTCTTCTGTGCATACGCAATCTATATCTATTTCGTATGAACGGGATTTTCTTAGAAATGTAGTTTTGAGATTCTCCAGAAAGTGTTCTCAAACTGCTGCTTACACACATCATTGTAGCTCTCTAATTCCAATTCACACATTGTGAATACTTCTCCCAGATAGCTTCCTTTTATTGTTTAAGGTGAGATCTTTCCCATTACGTCATATGCCCACTTTCCATCTAAAATATCCCAATCTAGCTCCTGTAAGAAATGTGTTTCTAAGCTGCTAAATCTAAACAAAGATTCAACACTCTTAGTTGAACGATCACACAGCATAGCAGTTTCACACACACGTTTCTTCTATTTCTTCCAGCGAATCTTATCGCTATTTGGTACGACACTCTTTTTGCTTCAAAATGTCAGTTTTGAGATTCTCCACAGAAAGTGTTCTCAAATTGCTGCATACACACATCAGTGTAACTCTATAAGTCGCATGAACTCATGTTCAAGCCTTCTCGGAGATAGCTTCCTTTTAGTGTTTAGTGTGGGTTTTTTTCCCCATCACATCATATGCCGTCTTTAATGTGCAATGTCCCAAAGTAGCTTCTGTCAAAATGTATTTCTAACCTGCTGAATCGAAATAAATGTTAAACCCTCTTAGTCGAACGAACACACACCATAGCAGTTTCACAGATACGTTTCTTCTGTGCTTTACAGGCAATCTTATTTCTATTTCGTATGACACGGGATTTTCCTAGAAATGTCAGATTTGAGATGCTCCACAGTAAGTGTTCTAAACCGCTGCATAAACACATAGTGTAACTCTCCCAATTGAACGCGCACATTATCAGGCCTTCTCCCAATAGCTTCCATTTAGTGTGTAACATGAGATCTTTCCCATTACAGCAGCCCACCGCTGATGTCCCAACTAGCTTCGTAAAAATGGTTTCTAAGCTCCAATCGAAACAAAGATTCACTCTTAGACAACACACACAAGAGTTCACAGATAGTTCTTCCGGCAAGGCAGCTATGCTATCACACAATCTGGAAACGCATTGAGGTTCTCAAAAACGTCTAACTGCTGCATACACACACAGTTACTCTCCAGTGAATGCACACATTGTCAAGCCTCACCAGAAGCTTCCAGGTTTGAGGGAGACCCTTCCCATTAAGCAATAACTCTCTCTATTCCCAATCTAGCCTCTTTAAATTGTTTCTAAGCTGCCGAATCGAAACAAAGTTCAACTCTTTAGCTCAAGGACACACACCATAGCATTTCACAGATACGTTTCTCCTGTGCTTTACAGGCATCATACTGCTATTTCGTAGACACGGGATTTGCTTGGAACGTCGTTTTGAGATTCTAAAAAGCCTTCTCAACCTGCTGCCTACACACATCGTTGTAACTCTCTAACTTGAATGCACACATTGTCAAGCCTTCTCCCACATAGCTTCCTTTTAGTGTTTAAGGTGAGATCTTTCCCATTACAGCATATGCCCACATTCCATCTACAATATCCCAATTAGTTCCTTAAGAAAAGTGTTTCTTTTAAGCTGCAGAATCTAAAGCAAGATTCAACTCTCTTAGCTGAACGAACTCACACCAAAGCAGTTTCACAGATAAGTTTCTTCTGTGCTTTAGAGACAGTCTTACTGCTATTTCCTAGGACTCTTGGTTTTGCTTGGAATCGTCAGTTTTGAGATCCTCCATAGAAAGCGTTCCCAAACTGCTGCATACACACATCTGTGTAGCTCTCTAAGTTGAATGCACACAGGGTCAGGATTTCTCCCAGATAGCTTGTTTTAGTGTTTAGGGTGAGATCTTTCCTATTACAGCATATGCCCACTTTCCGTCTGTAATGTCCCAATCTGGCTTCTGTAAGAAATGTGTTTCCAAGCTGTCAAATCGAAACAAAGATTCAACTCTCTTAGTTGAACGAACACACAGCATAGCAGTTTCACAGATACGTTTCTTCTGTGCTTTACAGGCAGTCTTACTGCTATTTCGTATGACACGGGATTTGCTTGGAAATGTCAGTTTGAGATTCTCCACAGAAATCTGTCACAAACTGCTGCATACACACATCAGTGTAACTCCCTAGGTTGAATGCACACATTGTCAACCTTTCTCCGAGATAGCTTCCTTTTAGTGTTTGTGGTGAGACCCTTCCCATGACAGCATATGTCAACTTTGCGTAACGAATATCCCAATCTAGCTTCCGTAAGAAATATGTTTCTAAGCTGCAGTAGCGAAAGAAAGATTCAATTTCCTCAGTTTAAGGAACACACACCATAGCAGTTTCACAGATACGTTTCTTCCGTGCTTTAGAGGCAGTCTCACTGCTATTTCGTACGACACGGGATTATGCTTGGAAACGTCAGTCCTGAGATTCCCCCGCAGAAAGCGCTCTCAACCTGCTGCATACACACATCATTGATAGTCTCTAAGTTGAATGCGCACAATGACAGGCCTTCTCCCAGAGAGCTTCCTTTTAGTGTTTAAGGTGAGAGCTTTCCCATTAGAGCACACGCCTACTTTCAATCTGGAATATACCCATCTAGCTCCTTTAAGAAATGTGTTTCTAAGCTGTAGAATCGAATCCAAGACTCAGCTCTCTTCGCTGAACCAACGCACACCATGGCAGTTTCACCGATACGTTTCTTCTGTGCTTTACAAGGAGTCATACTGCTATTTCATACGACACGGGATTTTGCTTGGAAACGTCAGTTCTGAGATTCCCCCACGGAAAGTGCTCTCAACCTGCTGCATGCACACATCATTGTAAGTCTCTTAGTTGAATGCACACAATGACAGGCCTTCTCCTAGTCAGCTTCCTTTTAGTGTTTAAGGTGAGATCTTTCCCATTACAACCTACGCCCACTTTCCATCTGGAATATACCCATCTAGCCTCTTTAAGAAATGTGTTTCTAAGCTGTAGAATCGAAACCAAGATTCAGCTCTCTTAGCAGAACCAAGGCACACCATAGCAGTTTCACAGATACGTTTCTTCTGTGCTTTGCAAGGAGTCATACTGCTATTTCGTACCACACGGGATTATGCTTGGAAACGTCAGTGTGGAGATTCTTCACAGAAAGCGTGCTCAAACGGCTGCTTACACACACCATTGTGACTCTCTAAGTTGAATGCACATATTGTGAAGTCTTCTCCCAGATAGCTTCCTTTTATTGTTTAAGGTGAGATCTTTCCCATTACGTCATTTGCCCACTTTCCATCTAAAATGTCCCAATCTAGCTCCTGTAAGAAATGTGTTTCTAAGCTGCGAAATTTAAACAGAGATTCAGCACTGTTAGTTGGACGAACACTCACCATAGCAGTTTCACGCACACGTTTCTACTGTGTTGTACAGGCAGTCTTATCGCTATTTGGTACGACACTGGTTTTGCTTGGAATCGTCAGCTTTGAGATTCTCCACAGGAAGCGTTCCCAAACTGCCGCATAAACACATCTGTGTAACTCTCTAGGTTGAATGCACACATGATCAGGATTTCTCCCAGATAGCTTGTTTTAGTGTTTAAGGTGAGATCATTCCTATTACAGCATATGCCCACTTTCCGTCTGTAATGTCCCAATCTGGCTTCTGTAAGAAATGTGTTTCCAAGCTGTCAAATCGAAAGAAAGGTTCAACTCTCTTCGCTGAACGAGCACACACCATTGCAGTTTCACAGATACGTTTCTTCCGCGCTTTACAGGCAGTCTTACTGCTATTTCGTACAACACGGGATTCTGCTTGGAAGTGTCGCTTTTGAGATTCTCCGGAGAAATCTGTCACAAACTGCTGCATACACACATCAGTGTAACTCCCTAGGTTGAATGCACACATTGTCAACCTTTCACCGAGATAGCTTCCTTTTAGTGTTTGTGGTGAGACCCTTCCCATGACAGCATATGTCAACACTGCCTAATGAATATCCCAATCTAGCTTCCGTAAGAAATATGTTTCTAAGCTGCAAAATCAAAAGAAAGATTCAATTTCCTTAGTTTAAGGAACAAACACCATGGCAGTTTCACAGATATGTTTCTTTGTGCTTTAGAAGGAGTCATACTGCTATTTCGTACCATACTGGAGTTTGCTTGGAAACGTCAGTGTGGAGATTCTTCACAAAAGCCTTTAACGGCTGCTTACACACATCATTGTGACTCTCTAAGTTGAATGCACATACTGTGAAGTCTTCTCCCATATAGCTTCCTTTTATTGTTTAAGGTGAGATCTTTCCCATCACGTCATTTGCCCACTTTCCATCTAAAATGTCAATTTAGTTCCTGTAAGAAATGTGTTTCTAAGCTGCCAAATCTAAAGAAAGATTCAACAGTACTTAACGAACTACACCAAAGCAGTTCACAATAAGCTTTGTGGTTTCAGACAGTCTTACTGCAATTTCCTAGGACTCTGGTTTTGCTTGGAATCGTCAGTTTTGAGATTCTCCATAGAAAGCTTCCCAAACTGCTGCATGCACACATCTGTGTATCTCTGAAAGTTCAATGCACACAGGGTAGGATTTCTCCCAATAGCTTGTTTTAGTGTTTCAGGTGAGATCTTCCTATTACAGCATATGCCCACTTTCCGTTTGTAATGTCCCAATCTGGCTTCTGTAAGAAATGTGTTTCCAAGCTGTAAATCGAAACAAAGATTCAACTCTCTTCGTTGAACGAGCACACAGCATAGCAGTTTCACAGATACGTTTCTTCGTGCTTTACAGGCAGTTTACTGCTATTTCGTACGACACGGGATTCTGCTTGGAAGTGTCGGTTTTGAGATTCTCCAGAGAAATCTGTCACAAACTGCTGCATACACACAAGTGTAACTACTAGGTTGAATGCACACATTGTCAACCTTTCTCCGAGATAGCTTCCTTTTAGTGATTCTGGTGAGACAATTCCCATACACATATGAATTTTGCGTAACGAATATCCCAAGTTAGCTTCCGTAAGAAATATGTTTCTAAGCTGCAGTAGCGAAAGAAAGATCAATCTAGTTTAAGAACACACACCATAGCAGTTTAAATACGTTTCTTCCGTGCTTTACAGGCAGTCTACTGCTATTTCGTATGACACGGGATTTTGCTTGGAAACGTAGTCCTGAGATTCCCAGCAAAAGCGCTCTCAACCTGCTGCATACACACATCATTGTAGTCTCTAAGTTGAATGCACCACAATGACAGGCCTTCTCCCAGAGAGTTTCCTTTTAGTGTTTAAGGTGAGAGCTTTCCCATTAGAGCACACGCCTACTTAATCTGGAATATACCCATCTAGCTCCTTTAAGAAATGTGTTTCTAAGCTGTAGAATCGAATCCAAGACTCAGCTCTCTTCGCTAACCAACGCACACCATGGCAGTTCACCCATACGTTTCTTATGTGCTTTACAAGGAGTCATACTGCTATTTCATACGACACGGGATTTTGCTTGGAAACGTCAGTTCTGAGATTCCCCCACAGAAAGCGCTCTCAACCTGCTGCATGCACACATCATTGTAAGTCTCTTAGTTGAATGCACACAATGACAGGCCTTCTCCTAGTCAGCTTCCTTTTAGTGTTTAAGGTGAGATCTTTCCCATTACAACATACGCCCACTTTCCATCTGGAATATACCCATCTAGCTTCTTTAAGAAATGTGTTTCTAAGCTGTAGAATCGAAACCAAGATTCAGCTCTCTTAGCAGAACCAAGGCACACCATAGCAGTTTCACAGATACGTTTCTTCTGTGCTTTGCAAGGAGTCATACTGCTATTTCGTACCACACGGGATTATGCTTGGAAACGTCAGTGTGGAGATTCTTCACAGAAAGCGTGCTCAAACGGCTGCTTACACACACCATTGTGACTCTCTAAGTTGAATGCACATATTGTGAAGTCTTCTCCCAGATAGCTTCCTTTTATTGTTTAAGGTGAGATCTTTCCCATTACGTCATTTGCCCACTTTCCATCTAAAATGTCCCAATCTAGCTCCTGTAAGAAATGTGTTTCTAAGCTGCGAAATTTAAACAGAGATTCAGCACTGTTAGCTGGACGAACACTCACCATAGCAGTTTCACGCACACGTTTCTACTGTGTTGTACAGGCAGTCTTATCGCTATTTGGTACGACACTGGTTTTGCTTGGAATCGTCAGCTTTGAGATTCTCCACGGGAAGCGTTCCCAAACTCCCGCATAAACACATCTGTGTAACTCTCTAGGTTGAATGCACACATGATCAGGATTTCTCCCAGATAGCTTGTTTTAGTGTTTAAGGTGAGATCTTTCCTATTACAGCATATGCCCACTTTCCGTCTGTAAGGTCCCAATCTGGCTTCTGTAAGAAATGTGTTTCCAAGCAGTCAAATCGAAAGAAAGGTTCAACTCTCTTGGTTGAACGAGCACACAGCATAGCAGTTTCACACAGACGTTTCTTCTCTGCTTTATAGGCAGTCTTATTGCTATTTGGTACGAGACCCGGGATTTTGCTTCAAAACGTCAGTTTTGAGATTCTCCACAGAAAGTGTTCTCAAATTGCTGCATACACACATCAGTGTAACTCTATAGGTCGCATGAACTCATTGTCAAGCCTTCTCGGAGATAGCTTCCTTTTAGTGTTTAGTGTGGGTCTTTTCCCATGACATCATATGTCATCTTTAATGTGCAATGTCCCAATGTAGCTTCTGTAAAAATGTGTTTCTAACCCGCCAAATCGAAGTAAAGTTTCAATCCCTCTTAGTCGAACGAACACACACCATAGCAGTTTCACAGATACGTTTCTTCTGTGCTTTACATGGAATCTTACTTCTATTTCGTATGACACGGGATTTTTCCTAGAAATGTCAGTTTTGAGATTCTCCACAGTAAGTGTTCTCAAACCGCTGCATAAACACATCAGTGTAACTCTCTAAGTTGAATGCGCACATTATCAGGCCTTCTCCCAGATAGCATCCTTTTATTGTTTAACGTGAGATCTTTCCCATGACACATGCCCCTTTCCATCTCATGTCCCAATCTAGTCTTAAGAAATGTGTTTCTAACTGCCAGAATCGAAACAAAGATTCAAATCTCTTATTGAACAACACACACCACAGGAGTTTCACAGATATGTTACTTCTGTGCTTTACAGGCAGTCTTACTGCTATTTTGTATGACACGGGATTTTTCTTGGAACCGTCAGTTTTGAGATTCTCCAGGGAAATCGTTCCCAAACTGCTGCATACACACATCAGTGTACCTCTCTAGGTTGAATGCACACATTGTCAAGCCTTCTCCCAGAGAGCTTCCTTTTAGGTGTTTAGGGTGAGGAATCCCTTCCCTATTACAGCATATGCCCACTTTGTGTAAGGAATGTCCCAATCTAGCTTCTGTTTGAAATATGTTTCTAAGCTCAAGCCAAATGGAAAGGCTAAACTCACCTCTATTGTTTAAATGAACACACACCATAGCAGTTTCACAGATACGATTCCTCTGTTCTTTAGTGGCAGTCTTACTGGTTTTGTATAACACGGGATTTTGCTTGGAAATGTCAGTTCTGAGATCTTCCCCACAAAAGCGTTCTCAAACTGCTGCATACACACATCAGTGTAGCTCTCTAGGTTGAATGCACACAATGTCAAGCCTTCTCTGAGATAGCTCCTTGTAAATTTTTCCTTTTAGAGTTGTCAAAATAGCTTCTTAAGAATGCCTTTCCTACAGCTAATTTCATCTGCAATATCCCAATCTAGCTTCTTTAAGAAATGTGTTTCTAAGCTGTAGAATCGAAAGACAAAATTCAACTCTCTTAGCTTAACGAACACACACCATAGAAGTTTCACAGATATGTTTCTTCTGTGCTTTACAGGAGTCTCATACTGCTATTTCGTAGGACACGGGATTTTGCTTGGAAACGTCAGTTGTGAGATTCTCCTCACAAAAGCGTTCTCAAACTGCTGCATACACACATCATTGTAGCTCTCTAAGTTGAATTCACACATTGTGAATACTTCTCCCCAGATAGCTTCCTTTTAGTGTTTTAGGTGAGATCTTTCCCATTACAGCATATGCCCACTTTCCATCTGAAATATCCCAATCTAGCTCCTGTAAGAAATGTGTTTCTAAGCTGCCAAATCTAAACAAAGATTCAACACTCTTAGTTGAACGAACACACACCATAGCAGTTTCACAGATACGTTTCTTCTGTGCTTTACCCGGCAGTCATACTGCTATTTCGTACGACACGGGTTTTTGCTTGGAAACGTCAGTTTTGAGATTCTCCACAGAAAGTGTTCTCAAACTGCTGCATACACACATCAGTGTAACTCTCTAAGTTGAATGCACACATTGTCAAGCCTTCTCCGAGATAGCTTCCTTTTAGTGTTTAAGGTGAGATCTTTCCCATTACAGCATATGCCCTCTTTCCATCTGAAATATCCCAAAGTAGCTTCTGTAAGAAATGTGTTTCTAAGCTGCTGAATCTAAATAAAGTTTCAACCCTCTTAGTTGAACGAACACACACCATAGCAGTTTCACAGATACGTTTCTTCTGTGCTTTACAGGCAGTCTTATTGCTATTTTGTATGACACGGGATTTTGCTTGGAAATGTCAGTTTTGAGATTCTCTCACGAAAAGTGTTCTCAAACCGCTGCATACACACATCAGTGTAACTCTCTAAGTTGAATGCACACATTGTCAGGCCTTCTCCGAGATAGCTTCCTTTTAGTGTTTAAGGTGAGATCTTTCCCATTACAGCATATGCCCACTTTCCGTCTGTAATATCCCAATCTAGCTTCTGTAAGAAATGTGTTTCTAAGCTGCTGAATCTAAACAAAGATTCAACTCTCTTAGTTGAACGACACACACCATAGCAGTTTCACAGATACGTTTCTTCTGTGCTTTACGGGCAGTCTTACTGCTCTTTTGTACGACACTGGATTTTGCTTGGAATCGTCAGTTTTGAGATTCTCCACAGAAAGCGTTCCCAAACTGCTGCATACACACACCAGTGTAACTCTCTAAGTTGAATGCACACATGGCCAAGACTTCTCCCTGATAGCTTCGTTTTAGTGTTTATGGTGAGATCTTTCCCGTTACAAAATATGCCTACTGTTCCGTCTGGAATATCCCAATCTGGCTTCTGTAAGAAATGGGTTTCTAAGCTGTTAAATCGAAACAAAGATTCAACTCTCTTAGTTGAACGAACACACACCATAGCAGTTTCACAGATACGTTTCTTCCGTGCTTTACAGGCAGTCTTACTGCTATTTCGTATGACACGGGATTTTGCTTGGAAACGTCAGTTTTGAGATTCTCCCAGTTAATTGTTCTCAAACTGCTGCATACACACATCAGTGTAACTCTCTAAGTTGAATGCACACATTGTCAAGACATCTCCGTGAGAGCTTCCTTTTAGTGTTTAAGGTGAGACCCTTCCCATTACAGCATAGGCCCACTATGTGTATGGAATATCCCAATCTAGCTTCTGTAAGAAATGTGTTTCTAAGCTGCCGAATCGAAACAAAGATTCAACTCTCTTAGTTGAACGAACACACGCCATAGCAGTTTCACAGATAGGATTCTTCTGTGCTTTACAGGCAGTCTTACTGCTATTTCGTACTACACGGGATTTTGCTTGGAAACGTCAGTTTTGAGATTCTCCACAGAAAACGTTCTCAAACTGCTGCATACACACATCATTGTAAGTCTCTAAGTTGAATGCACACATTGTCAGGCCTTCTCCGTGATAGCTTCCTTTTAGTGTTTAAGGTGAGATCTTTCCCATTAGAGCATATGCCCACTTTCCATCTGGAATATCCCAATCTAGGTTCTTTAAGAAATGTGTTTCTAAGCTGCAGAATCTAAACAAAGTTTCAACTCTCTTAGCTGTACGAACACACACCATAGAAGTTTCACAGATATGTTTCTTCTGTGCTTTACAGGGAGTCTTACTGCTATTTCGTAGGACATGGGATTTTGCTTGGAAACGTCAGTTTTGAGATTCTCATGACAAAAGCTTTCTCAAACTGCTGCTTACACACATCATTGTAGCTCTCAAAGTTGAATGCACACATTGTGAAGATATCTCCCTGATAGCTTCCTTTTAGTGTTTAAGGTGAGATCTTTCCCATTACATCACATGCCCACTTTCCGTCTAGAATATCCCAAACTAGCTTCTGTAAGAAATGTGTTTCTAAGCTGCTAAATCTAAACAAAGATTCAACTCTCTTAGTTGAACGAACACACAGCATAGCAGTTTCACAGATATGTTTCTTCTGTGCTTTACCGGCAGTCTTACTGCTATTTCGTACGACACTGGGATTTTGCTTGGAAACGTCAGTTTTGAGATTCTCCTCAGAAAATGTTCTCAAACTGCTGCATACACACATCAGTGTAACTCTCTAAGGTGAATGCACACATTGTCAAGACATCTCCGTGATAGCTTCCTTTTAGTGTTTATTGTGAGATCTTTCCCATTACAGCATATGCCCACTTTGCGTCTGAAATATCCCAAACTAGCTTCTGTAAAAAATGTGTTTCTAAGCTGCTAGAATCTAAGGAAATTTTCAACCCTCTTAGTTGAACGAACACACACCATAGCAGTTTCAGAGATATGTTTCATCTGTGCTTTACAGGCAGTCTTACTGCTATTTCGTATGACACGTGATTTTTCTTGGAAACATCAGTTCTGATATTCTCATGAGAAAATGTTCTCAAACTGCTGCATACACACATCAGTGTAACTCTCTAAGTTGAATGCACACATTGTCAAGACTTCTCCGTGAGAAGCGTCCTTTTAGTGTTTAAGGTGAGATCTCTCCCATTACAGCACACGCCCACTTTGCGTCTGGAATATCCCAATCTAGCTTCTGTAAGAAATGTGTTTCTAAGCTGCTGAATCTAAAGAAAGATTCAACTCTCTTAGTTGAAAGAACACACAGCATAGCAGTTTCACAGATATGTTTCTTCTGTGCTTTACAGGCAGTCTTACTGCTATTTCGTACGACACGGGATTTTGCTTGGAAACGTCAGTTTTGAGATTCCCCCTCAGAAAACGTTCTCAAACTGCTACATGCACACATCAGTGTAAGTCTCTAAGTTGAATGCACACATTGTCAGGCCATCTCCCTGATAGCTTCCTATTAGTGTTTAAGGTGAGATCTTTCCCATTACAGCACACGCCCACTTTCCGTCTGGAATATCCCAATCTAGATTCTGTAAGAAATGTGTTTCTAAGCTGCTAGAATCTAAACAAAGATTCAGCTCTCTTAGTTGAACGGACACACACCATAGCAGTTTCACAGATACGATTCTTCTGTGCTTTACAGGGAGTCTTACTGCTATTTCGTATGACACGGGATTTTGCTTGGAAACATCAGTTTTGATATTCTCCTTAGAAAACGTTCTCAAACTGCTGCATACACACATCAGTGTAACTCTCTAAGTTGAATGCACACATTGTCAAGCCATCTCCGTTATAGCTTCCTATTAGTGTTTAAGGTGAGATCTTTCCCAATACAGCACATGCCCACTTTCCGTCTAGAATATCCCAATCTAGCTTCCGTAAGAAATGTGTTTCTAAGCTGCAGAATCTAAACAAAAATTCAACTCTCTTAGTTGAACGAACACACACCATATCATTTTCACAGATATGTTTCTTCTGTGCTTTACCGGCAGTCTTACTCCTATTTTGTACGACACGGGATTTTGCTTGGAAACATCAGTTCTGATATTCTCGTCACAAAACTTTCTCAAACTGGCACATACACACGTCAGTGTAACTCTCTAAGTTGAAGGCACACAGTGTCAAGCCATCTCCGTGATAGTTTCCTGTTAGTTTTTAAGGTGAGATCTTTCCCATTACAGCACATGCACACTTTCCGTATGGAATATCCCAATCTAGCTTCTGTAAGAAATGTGTTTCTAAGCTCCTGAATCTAAACAAAGTTTCAACTCTCTTAGTTGAACTAACACACACCATATCAGTTTCACAGATATGTTTTTTTTTCTGTTTTATCTTCAGTGTTACTGCTGTTTTGTACGACACGGGATTCTGCTTTAAACATCAGTTTTGATATTCTCGTCAGAAAACATTCTCAAACTATTACATATACACATCAGTGTAACTCTCTAAGTTGAATGCACATAATGCCAATCCTTCTCCGTGATAGCTCCCTGTTAATGTTTAAGGTGAGATCTTTCCCATTACAACACATGCCTACGTTCCGTCTGGAATATCCCAATCTGGCTCCTGTAACAAATGGGTTTATAAGCTGCTGAATCTAAACAAAGTTTCAATTCTCTTAGTTGAACGAACACACACCATATCAGTTTCACAGATTTGTCTGTTCTGTGTTTTACTGGCAATCTTCTGGGATTCGTACGACACGGGATTTTGCTTGGAAACATCAGTTTTGATATTCTCGTCAGAAAACCTTCTCAAACTACTACATACACACATCAGTATAACTCTCTAATTTAATGCACACATTGTCAAGCCATCTCCGTGATAGCTTCCTATTAGTGTTTTAGGTGAGACCTTTTCCATTACAGCACATGCCCACTTTCCGTATGTAATATCTCAATCTAGCTTCTGTAAGAAATGTGTTTCTAAGCTGCTGAATCTAAACAAAGTTTCAACTCTCTTAGTTGAACGAACACAAACCATATCAGTTTCACAGATATGTTTCTTCTGTGCTTTACCAGCAGTCTTTCTGCTATTTCTTACGACATGGGATTTTGGTTGGAGACGGCAGTTTTCATATTCTCGTTAGAAAACGTTCTCAAACTGCTACATACACACATCAGTGTAACTCTCTATGTTGAATGCACACATTTTCAAGCCATCTCCGTTATAGCTTCCTACTAGTGTTTAAGGTGAGAGCTTTCAAATTACAGCACATGCCCACTTTCCGTCTGAAATATGCCAACCTGAGCTTCTGTAAGAAATGTGTTTCTAAGCTGCTGAATCTAAACAATGTTTCACCTCTCTTAGTTGAACGAACACACACCATATCATTTTCACAGATGTGTTTCTTCTGTGCTTTATGAGCAGTCTTACTGCTATTTTGTAGGACACGCGATTTTGCATGGAAACATCAGTTTTGAAATTCTCGTCAGAAAACGTTCTCAAACTGCTCCCATACAGACATCAGTGTAACGTTCTAAGTTGAATGCACACATCGTCAAGCCATGTCCTTGACAGCTTCCTATTAGTGTTTAAGGTGAGATCTTTTGCACTACAGTTCATGATCACTTTCCATCTGGAATATTCTTTTTTGGCTTCTGTAAGAAATGTGTTTCTAAGCTGCTGAATCTAAACAAAGTTTCAACTCTCTAAGTTAAAGGAACACACACCATATCAGTTTCAAAGATATGTTTCTTTTGTGCTTCACCGGCAGTCTTACCGCTATTTTGTAGGATATGGGATTTCGCTTGGAAACATGAGTTTTGAAATTGTCGTCAGAAAACCTGCTGAAACTGCTACATACACACATCAGTGTAACTCTCTAAGTTGAATGCACCCATTGTCATGCCATTTGCGTGATAGCATCCTGTTAGTGTTTAAGGTGAGATCTTTCGCATTACAGCACATGCCCACTTTCCATCTGGGATATCCCAATCTGGCCTCTGTAGGAAATGTGCTTCTAAGCTGCTGAATCTAAACAAAGTTTCAACTCTCTTAGTTGAACGAACACAACCATATCAGTTTCACAGATGTGATTCTCCTGTGGTTTACCGCCAGTCATACTGCTATTTCGTACGACGTTATTTTGCTTGATAACATCAGTTTTGATATTCTCGTCAGAAAACGTTCTCAAACTGCTACATACACACATCATTGTAACTCTCTAAGTTGAATGCACACATTGTCAGGCCATATCCGTGTAGCTTCCTATTAGTGTTTAAGGTGAGATCTTTTGCATTACAGCACATGCCCACTTTCTGTCTGAAATATGCCAATCTAGCTTCTGTAAGAAATGTGTTTCTAAGCTGCTGAATCTAAACAAAGTTTCACCTCTAATATTTGAACGAACAAACCATATCAGTTTCACACACATGTTTCTTCTGTGCTTTACTGGCAGTCTTACTGCTATTTCCTCCGACACAGGATTTTGCTTGGAAGCATCAATTTTGCTTTTTCCGTCAGAAAACGTTCTCAAACTGCTACATACCCACATCAGTGTTACTCTATGTTGAAGGCACACATTGTAGAGCCATCTCCTTGACAGCCTCCTATTAGTGTTTAAGGTGAGATCTTTTGCATTACAGCACATGCCCACTTTCCGTCTGGAATATCCCAATCTGGCCTCTGTAGGAAATGTGTTTCTAAGCTGCTGAATCTAAACAAAGTTTCAACTCTCTTAGTTGAACGAACACACACCATATCAGTTTCACAGATGTGTTTCTTCTGTGCTTTACGGGCAGTCTTACTGCTATTTCGTAGGACACGCGATTTTGCATGGAAACATCAGTTTTGAAATTCTCGTCAGAAAACGTTCTCAAACTGCTCCATACAGAAATCAGTGTAACGTTCTAAGTTGAATGCACACATCGTCAAGCCATGTCCTTGACAGCTTCCTATTAGTGTTTAAGGTGAGATCTTTCGCACTACATCTCATGATCACTTTCCATCTGGAATATCCTATTTTGGCCTCTGTAAGAAATGTGTTTCTAAGCTGCTGAATCTAAACAAAGTTTCAACTCTCTAAGCTAAAGGAACACACACCATATCAGTTTCACGGATATGTTTCTTTTGTCCTTCAAGGGCAGTCTTACTGCTATTTTGTAGGATATGGGATTTCGCTTGGAAATATGAGTTTTGAAATTCTCTCGTCAGAAAACCTTCTGAAAGTGCTACATACACACATCAGTGTAACTCTCTAAGTTGAATGCACCCACTGTCATGCCATTTCCGTGATAGCATCCTATTAGTGTTTAAGGTGAGATCTTTCACATTACAGCACATGCCCACTTTCCCTCTGCAATATCCCAATCTAGCTTCTGTAAGAAATGTGTTTCTAAGCTGCTGAACCTTAACAAAGTTCCAACTGTCTTAGTTGAACGAACACACACCACATCAGTTTCACAGATATGTTTCTTCTGTGCTTTACTGGCAGTCGTACTGCTATTTTGCACGACACGGGATTTTGCTTGGAAACATCAGCTTTTCTATTCCCTTCAGAAAACGTTCTGAATCTGCTACATACACACATCAGTGTAACTGTCTACATTGAAACCACACATTCTCATGCCATCTCCATGATAGCTTCCTATTAGTGTTTAAGGTGAGATGTTTCCCGTTGCAGAACATGCCCACTTTCCTTCCAGGATATCCCAATCTAGCTTCTCTAAGAAATGTGTTTTTAAACTGCTGAATCTAAACAAAGTTTCAACTCTCTTAGTTGAACGAACACACACCATATCAGTTTCACAGATATGTTTCTGCTGTGCTCGACTTGGCAATCTTACTGCTATTTCGTACGACACAGGATTTTGCTTGGAAACATCAGTTTTGCTATTCCCTTCAGAAAACGTTCTCTAACTGCTTCATACACACATCACTGCAACTCTCTAAGTTGAATGCACACATTGTCAAGCCATCTCCGTGAGGGCTTCCTATTAGTGTTTAAGGTGAGATCTTTCGCATTACAGCACATGCCCACTCTCCGTCTGGAATATCCCAATCTAGCTTCTGTGAGAAATGTGTTTCTAAGCTGCTGAATCTAAACAACTTTTCAACTCTCTTAGTTGAAGGAACACACACCATATCAGTTTTACAGATATGTTTTTTCTGTGCTTTGCAGGAAGTCGTGCTGCTGTTTTTACGACACAGGATTTTGCTTGGAAACATCAATTTTACTATTCCCATCAGAAAACGTTCTCAAACTGCTACATACACACATCAGTGTAACTCTCTAAGTTGAAACCACACATTCTCAAGCCATCTCCGGGATAGCTTCCTATTAGTGTTTAAGGTAAGATGTTTCCCATTACAGAACATGCCCACTTTCCGTCCAGGATATCCCAATCTAGCTTCTGTAAGAAATGTGTTTCTAAGCTGCTGAATCTAAACAAAGTTTCAACTCTCTTAGTTGAACGAACACACACCACATCAGTTTCACAAATATGTTTCTTCTATGCTTTACCGGCATTCTTACTGCTATTTTGTATGACACGAGATTTTGCTTGGAAACATCAGTTTGTCATTCTCGTCAGAAAACGTTCTAAAACTGCTACATACACACATCAGTGTAACTCTCTAAGTGGAATGCACACATTCGTCAAGCCATCTCAGTGATAGCTTCCCATTAGTGTTTAAGGTGTGATATTTCCAATGACAGGACATACCCACTTTCCGTCTGGAATATCCCAATCTAGCTTCTGTAAGAAATGTTTCTAAGCTGGTGAATCTAAACAAAGTTTCAAATCTCTTAGTTGAACGACCACACACTATATCAGTTTCACAGATGTGTTTCATCTGTGCTTTACCGGCAGTCTTACTTCTATTTCGTATGACACAGGATTTTGCTTTGAAATATCAGTTTTGCTATTCCCATCAGAAAACTTTCTCAAACTGCTACATATACACATCAGTGTAACTCTCTAAGTTGAATGTGCACATTGTCAAGCCATCTCCATGATAGCTTCCTATTAGTGTTTAAGGTGAGATCCTTGACATTACAGCACGTGCCCACTTTCCGTCTGGAATATCCCAATCTAGCTTCTGTAAGAAATGTTTCTAAGCTGCTGAATATAAACAAAGTTTCAAGTCTCTTACTTGAACGAACACATACCATATCAGTTTCACAGATATGATTCTTCTGTGCTTTACCGCCAGTCTTACTGCTATTTTGTAAGACACGGGATTTTGCTTGGAAACAACAGTTTTGCTATTCTCGTCAGAAAGCGTTCTCAAACTGCTACATACACCCATCAATGTAACTCTCTAAGTTGAACGCATGCATTGTCAAGCCATCTCCGTGATAGCTTCCTATTAGTGTTTAAGTTGAGATCTTTCGCATTACAACACATGCCCACTTTCCGCCTGGAATATCCCAATCTAGCTTCTGTAAGAAATGTGTTTCTAAGCTGCTGAATCTAAACAAAGTTTCAACCCTCTTAGTTGAACGAAGACACCATATCAGTTTCACAGACATGTTTCTTCTGTGCTTTACCAACAGTCTTACTGCTATTTCGTACGACACGGGGTTTTTCTTGGAAAATCAAACATCAGTTTTGACATTCTCGTCAGAAAAATTTCTCAATCTGCTACATACACACATCAGTTTAACTCTCTAAGTTGAATGCACACATTGTCAAGCCATCTCCATGTAGCTTCCTATTAGTGTTTAAGGTGAGATCTTTCCCATTATGGCACGTGCCCACTTTTCGTCTAAATATGTTAATCAAGCTTCTGTAAGAAATGTGTTTCTAAGCTGATGAATCTAAACAAAGTTTCACCTCTAATAGTTGAACGAACACACCATATCTGTTTCACAGACATGTTTCTTCTGTGCTTTACCTGCAGTCTTACTGCTATTTCGTACGACACGGGGTTTTGCTTGGAAACATCGGTTTTGATATTGTCGTCAGAAAACGTTCTCAAACTGCTACATACACACATCAGTGTTACTCTCTAAGTTGAATGCACACATTGTCAAGCCATCTAGGTGATAGCTTCCTATTAGTGTTTAAGGTGAGTCCTTTCCCATTACGGGACATACCAACTTTCCATCTGGAATATCCCTCTCTAGCTTCTGTAAGAAATGAGTTTCTAAGCAGCTGAATTTAAAAAAAAGTTTCAAATCTCTTAGTTGAACGACCACACACCATATCACTTTCACAGATATGTTTCTTCTGTGCTTTGCAGGAAGTCGTACTGCTGTTTTTTACGACACAGGATTTTGCTTGGAAACATCAATTTTACTATTCCCGTCAGAAAACGTTCTCAAACTGCTACATACACACATCAGTGTAACTCTCTAAGTTGAATGCTCACATGGTCAAGCCATCTCCGTGTAGCTTCCTATTAGTGTTAAGGTGAGATCTTTACCATTGCAGCACATGCCCACTTTCCGTCTGAAATATGCCAATCTATCTTCTGTAAGAAATGTATTTCTAAGCTGCTGAATCTAAACAAAGTCTCAACTCTAATAATTGAACGAACACACCATATCAGTTTCACAGATATGTTTCTTCTGTGCTTTACTGACAGTCTTACTACTATTTCTGATGTCACGGGATTTTGTTTGCAAACATCGGTTTTGATATTCTCGTAAGAAAACGTTCTCATACTGCTGCATACACACATCAGTGTAACTCTCTAAGTTGAATGCACACATTGTCAAGCCATCTAATTGATAGCTTCATTTTATTTTAAGGTGAGATCTTTCCTATTACAGCACATGCCCACTTTCCGTCTGGAATATCCCAGTCTGGCTCATGTAAGAAATGTGTTTCTGGGATACAAGATGGCCGATTAGGAGCAGCTGAGGATTGCAGCTCCCAGTGAAAGCGTGGAGGGTGAGTGGACGCCGCATTGCCAGACAGATTTTTATTGCCCACAGACCAGGAGATTCCCAGGGGGGAGGAGCCCCACGGGTCGCCAGCGCGGCTGGTTAGGCCGGTGCAGCAGTTTTTGCCGGCGCAACTGTTTTCGCCAGCGCTGCTGTTTTGGGCGGCGTCCTGGCGCAGCGGTTCCCCATACAAAATACGTGGGTCCGGGTGCCGTTTTAGCTGGCAATTGGAGCTCCGGGAAGGCAGAGCCGCCCATTCATCTGATTAAAAAAAGGGGACTGAAACAGGCAGCCAGGCCGGGAGATTTCCCGGGCAAAAAAAAACGCCACGAATCTCCGCGCCCGTGGTTTGAGCCGGCGCAGTGGGTCGCCGCACGGGAAATCACACAGATCCCGGCGCCTTTTCGACAGGCGGCTGGAACACCTGGGAGACTCTGAGGCAGGGAGCCAGGTGATCAGGCTCGGCTGGTCCCACCCCCCACAAAAAAAAACAGCCATCGGAAACGCTCTGGATCAAGTTTCACAGCAAGCACAGCTGAGCCTGGGACGGCCCAGCTCTGTGGGGGAGGAGGCGTCCCCCATTACTGAGGCAGTCTGCCACTACAGAGGTAGTTTGCCATTGCCGAGGCAGTTCTCACTACACCGGTATAAACAGGACTGCAGGGAAGTTCATATGGCAGCTGGGCGGAGCCCACAGCAGCTCAGCAAAGCCTCTGTAGGCAAACAGTGACTAGGCTGCCTCATCGCTGGGCAAGGCAGCCCTGAGAAAAAGGCAGCAGCACCAGGGAAACTCATAAATAAAGCCCTAACTCCCCGGGACAGAGCACCTGGGGAAAAAAAGGGGTTTATGAGTTCTGCTGCAGCAGACTTAAACGTACCTGCCCGGCAACTCTGAATGAACAACGGAGCTCACAGCTCAGCACTTGAGCTCCTATAAAGGAAACTCTGTCTCCTCAAGCAGCTCCCTGATCCCCGTATATCCAACGAGTCACCTCACAGAGGAGTGCTCAGACGGACATCTGGCGGGTATTCTTCTGGGACAAAGATAGCAGAAGAAGAGACTGGCAGCAACCGTTACTGTTCTGCAGCTGCTGCAGGTGATCCCACAGGCAAGCAGGGCCGGGAGTGGACCTCAGCAGCCCTATAGCGGAGGGGTCAGACTGGTAGAAGGAAAACTAAGAAACAGAAATAAATAACTTCATCATCAACAAACGGGACATCCACTGAGAGACCCCATCTGAAAATCACCAACCACACAGACCACACATAGATAAATCCACAAAGATGGGAAGAAACCAGCGCAAAAAGGAGGTAAACACCCGAAACCAGAACGCCTCTCCTCCTACAAGGGATCACAACTCCTCACAGCAAGGGAACAAGGCTGGATGGACAATGAGTGTGATGAAATGACTGAATCAAGCTTCAGAAGGTGGGCAGTAAGAAACTTCTGTGAGCTAAAAGAACATGTTCTAACCCAATGCAAACAAACTAACAACCTTGAAAAAAGATTTGACGAAATGCTAATGAGAATAACCAACTTAGAGAGGAATGTAAGTGAATTGATGGAGCTGAAAAACACAACACAAGAACTTTGCGAAGCATACACAAGTTTCAACAGCCGAATGGACCAAGCAGAAGAAAGGATATCAGAGGTCGAAGATCAACTCAATGAAATAAAACGAGAAGGAAAGAGTAGAGAAAAAAGGGTAAAAAGGAATGAACAAAGTCTCCAAGAAATATGGGACTATGTGAAAAGACCTAATCTACGTTTGATAGGTGTACCTGAATGTGACGGAGAGAGTGAATCCAAGCTGGAAAATACTCTTCAGGATATTATCCAGGAGAACTTCCCCAACATAGGAAGGCAGGCCAATATTCAAGTCCAGGAAATACAGAGAACACCACAAAGATATTCCTCAAGAAGAGCAACCCCAAGGCACATAATCGTCAGATTCACCAGGGTTGAAATGAAGGAGAAAATGCTAAGGGCAGCCAGAGAGAAAGGTCGGGTTACCCACAAAGGGAAGCCCATCAGACTCACAGCAGCTCTCTCAGCAGAAACCCTACAAGCCAGAAGAGAGTGGGGGCCAATATTCAACATCCTTAAAGAAAAGAACTTTCAACCCAGAATTTCATATCCAGCCAAACTGAGCTTCATAAGTGAAGGAAAAATAAAATCCTTTGCGAACAAGCAAGTACTCAGAGATTTCATCACCACCAGGCCTGCTTTACAAGAGCTCCTGAAAGAGGCACTAAACATAGAAAGGAACAACCAGTACCAGCCACTCCAAAAACATACCAAACAGTAAAGACCATCAACACAATGAAGAAACTGCATCAACTAACGGGCAAAACAGCCACCTAGCATCAAAATGGCAGGATCAAATTCACACATAACAATATTAACCCTAAATGTAAATGGGCTAAATGCCCCAATTAAAAGACATAGACTGGCAAACTGGATAAAAAGCCAAAACCCGTCGGTGTGCTGTATCCAGGAAACCCATCTCACATGCAGAGATACACAAAGGCTCAAAATAAAGGGATGGGGGAAGATTTACCAAGCAAATGGAGAGCATAAAAAAGCAGGAGTTGCAATTCTCATCTCTGATAAAATAGACTTTAAACCAACAAAGATCAAAAGAGACAAAGAAGGACATTACATAATGGTAAAAGGATCAATGCAACAAGAAGAGCTAACGATCCTAAATATATACGCACCCAATACAGGAGCACCCAGATACATAAGGCAAGTTCTCAATGACTTACAAGGAGAC
The DNA here is from genome assembly GCA_036589455.1 of Ateles fusciceps. Classification (NCBI taxonomy): domain Eukaryota; kingdom Metazoa; phylum Chordata; class Mammalia; order Primates; family Atelidae; genus Ateles; species Ateles fusciceps. The sequence goes on from JAZHEH010001200.1 coordinate 47,196, forward strand.
TTAGATTCCCACACAATAATAGTGGGAGACTTGAACACCCCGTTGTCAATGTTAGACAGATCAACAAGACAGAAAATTAACAAGGATATCCAGGACTTGAACTCACACCTGGATCAAGCAAACCTAATAGACATTTACAGAACTCTCCACCCCAAATCCACAGAATATACATTCTTCTCAGCACCACATCGCACCTACTCTAAAATAGACCACATAATTGGAAGTAAATCACTCCTCAGCAAATGCAAAAGAACAGAAATCATAACAAACTGTCTCTCAGACCACAGTGCAATCAAGTTAGAACTCAGAACTCAGAAACTGACTCAGAACCACACAGCTTCATGGAAACTGAACAACTGGCTCTTGAATGTTGACTGGATAAACAATGAAATGAAGGCAGAAATAAAGATGTTCTTTGAAACCAATGAGAACGAAGACACAACATACCAGAATCTCTGGGACACATTTAAAGCAGTCTCTAGAGGAAAGTATATAGCAATAAATGCCCCCATGAGAAGCAAGGAGAGATCTAAAATTGACACCCTATCATCAAAATTGAAAGAGCTAGAGGAGCAAGATCAAAAAAACTCAAAACCTAGCAGAAGACAAGAAATAACTAAGATCAGAGCAGAACTGAAGGAGATAGAGACACGAAAAACTCTTCAAAAAATCAACAAATCCAGGAGCTGGTTTTTTGAAAAGGTCAACAAAATAGACAGACCACTAGCCAGATTAATAAAAAAGAAAAGAGAAAATAATCAAATAAATGCAATAAAAAACGATAAAGTGGATATCACCACGGATTCCACAGAAATTCAAACCATCATCAGAGATTATTACAAACAACTCTATGCACATAAACTAGTAAACCTGGAAGAAATGGATAAATTCCTGGACACATACATCCTCCCAAGCCTAAACCAGGAAGAAGTCGAAACCCTGAATAGACCAATAACAAGGTCTGAAGTTGTGGCAGCAATTAAGAGCCTACCACCCAAAAAACCCCAGGTCCAGATGGGTTCACAGCCGAATTCTACCAGACATACAAAGAGGAGTTGGTACCATTCCTTCTGAAACTATTCCAAACAATCCAAAGAGAGGGAATCCTTCCTAAATCATTTTATGAGACCAACATCATCCTGATACCAAAACCTGGCAGAGACTCAGCAAGAAAAGAAAACTTCAGGCCAATATCCATGATGAACATAGATGCAAAAATCTTCAATAAAATACTGGCAAACCGATTGCAACAGCACATCAGAAAGCTTATCCACCATGATCAAGTAGGCTTCATCCCGGGGATGCAAGGCTGGTTCAACATACGCAAATCTATAAACATAATCCACCACATAAACAGAACCAAAGACAAAAACCACATGATTATCTCAATTGATGCAGAGAAGGCCTTTGACAAAATTCAACAGCCCTTTATGCTAAAAACTCTGAATAAACTAGGTATTGATGGAACGTATCTCAAAACGATAAAAGCTATTTACGACAAACCAACAGCCAATATCATACTGAATGGGCAAAAACTAGAAGCATTCCCTTTGAAATCTGGGGAGTAGACAAGGATGTCCCTCTCACCACTCTTATTCAATATAGTACTGGAAGTTCTAACCAGAGCAATCAGGCAAGAAAAAGAAATAAAGGGTATTCAAATAGGAAAGGAGGAAGTCAAATTGTCTTTATTTGCAGACGATATGATTGTATATCTAGAAGACCCCATCGTCTCAGCCCAAAATCTCCTGAAACTGATAAGCAACTTCAGCAAAGTCTCAGGATATAAAATCAATGTGCAAAAATCACAAGCATTCCTATACACCAATAACAGACTTAAAGACAGCCAAATCAAGAACCAACTGCCATTCACAATTGCTACAAAGAGAATAAAATACCTAGGAATACAACTAACAAGGAACGTAAAGGACCTCTTCAAGGAGAACTACAAACCACTGCTCAATGAAATAAGAGAGGACACAAACAGATGGAGAAATATTCCATGTTCATGGCTAGGAAGAATCAATATTGTCAAAATGGCCATACTGCCCAAAGTAATTTACAGATTCAACGCTATCCCTATCAAGCTACCAATGACCTTCTTTGAAGAACTGGAAAAAACCACCTTAAACTTCATATGGAACCAAAAGAGAGCCTGCATAGCCAAGTCAATTCTAAGCAAAAAGAACAAAGCTGGAGGCATCACACTCCCGGACTTCAAATTATACTACAAAGCTACAGTAATCAAAACAGCATGGTACTGGTACCAAAACAGAGATATAGACCAATGGAACAGGACAGAGACCTCCGACGCAACACAAGACATCTACAACCACCTGATCTTTGACAAACCTGACAAAAACAAACAATGTGGAAGCGAGTCCCCTGTTTAATAAATGGTGTTGGGGAAAACTGGCTAGTCATGTGCAGAAAGCAGAAGCTGGACCCCTTCCTGACACCTTACACTAAAATTAACTCCAGATGGATTAAAGACTTAAACATAAGACCTAACACCATAAAAACCCTAGAAGAAAATCTAGGCAAAACCATTCAGGACATAGGTGTAGGCAAGGACTTCATGACCAAAACACCAAAAGCAGTGGCAACAAAAGCCAAAATAGACAAATGGGACCTAATCAAACTCCATAGCTTCTGCACAGCAAAAGAAACAGTCATTTGAGTGAATCGGTAACCAACAGAATGGGAAAAAATTTTTGCAGTCTACCCATCTGACAAAGGGCTGATAACCAGAATCTACAAAGAACTGAAACACATTTACAAGAAAAAAACAAACAAGCCCATTCAAAAGTGGGCGTGGGATATGAACAGACACTTTACAAAAGAAGACATACATGAAGCCAACAAAGTTTCAACTCTCTTAATTGAACGAACAAACACCATATCAGTTTCACAGATATGTTTCTTCTGTGCTATACCTTCAGATGTACTTGTATTTTGTAGGACACGGGATTTTGCTTGGAAACATCTGTTTTGCTATTCCTGTCAGAAAACGTTCTGAAACTGCTACATACACACATCAGTGTCACTCTGTAAGTTGAATGCACACATTGTCAAGCCATCTCCGTGATAGCTTCCTATTAGTGTTAAACCTGACATCTTTCCCATTACAGCACATGCCAACTTTCCGTCTGGAGTATCCCAATCTAGCTTCTGGAAGAAATTTCTTTCTAAGCTGCTGAATCTAAACAAAATTTCAACTCTCTTAGTTGAACGAACACACACCATATCAGTTTCCCAGATATGTTTCCTCTGTGCTTTACTGGCAGTCTTACTGCTCTTTCATATGACACGGGATATTGCTTGGAAACATCAGTTTTGATATTCTCATCAGAAAACGTTCTCAAACTGCTACATACACACATCAATGTAACTCTCTAAGTTGAATGCACACATTGTCAAGCCATCTCCGTGATAGCTTCCTATTAGTGTTTAAGGTGAGATATTTCCCATTACAGCACATGCCCACTTTCTGTCTGGAATATCCCAAATTAGCTTCTGCAAGAAATGTGTTTCTATGATGCTGAATCTAAACAAAGTTTCAACTCTCTTAGTTGAACGAACACACACCATATCAGTTTCACACCTATATTTCTTCTGTACTTTACCAGCAGTCTTACTGCTATTTCGTATGACACCAGATTTTGCTTGGAAACATGAGTTTTGCTATTCCCCATCAGAAAACGTTCTCAAACTGCTACATACACACATCAGTGTAACTCTCTAAGTTGAATGCATACATTGTCAAGCCATCTCCCTGCTAGCTTCCTATTAGTGTTTAAGGTGAGATTTTTCACACTACAACACATGCCCACTTTCAGTCTGGAATGTCCCAATGTGGCTCCTGTAAGAAATGAGTTTCTAAGCTGATGAACCTGAACAAAGTTTCAACTCTCTTAGTTGAACGAACACACACCATATCAGTTTCACAGATATGCTTCTCTTTGCTTTCCCAGCAATCTTACTACTATTTCGTACGACACGGGATTTTGCTTGGACTCATCAATTTTGATATTCTCGTCAGAAAAACCTTCTCAAACTGCTACATACACACATCCATGTAACTCTCTAAGTTGAATGCAAACATTGTCAAGCCATCTCCGAAATAGTTTCCTATTAGTGTTAAATGTGACATTTTTTCCCATTACAGCACATGCCCACTTTCCGTCTGGAATATCCCAATCCATCTTCTGTAAGAAATGTGTTTCTAAGCTGTGGAATCTAAACAAAGTTTCAACTCTCTTAGTTGAACGAACACACACCATATCAGTTTCACAGATATGTTTCTTCTGTGCTTTACCGGCAGTCTTACTGCTATTTCGTATGACACGGGATTTTGCTTGGAAACATCAGTTTTGATATTCTGGTCAGAAAACTTTCTCAGTCTGCTACATACACACATCCATGTAACTCTCTAAGTTGAATGCACGGGTTGTCAAGCCATCTCCATGTGGCTTCCTATTAGTGTTTAAGCTGAGATCTTTCCCATGGCAGCACATGCCCAATTTCCGTCTGAAATATGCCAATCTAGCTGCTGTAAGAAATGTGTTTCTCAGCTGCTGAATCTAAACAATGTTTCACCTCTAATAGTTGAACAAACACACCATATCAGTTTCACAGACATGTTTCTTCTGTGCTTTACCGGCAGTCTTACTGCTATTTCTTACGACATGGGATTTTGCTTGGAAACATCAGTTTTGATATTCAGGTCAGAAAACGTTCTCAAACTGCTACATACACACATCAGTGTAACTCTCTAAGTTGACTGCACACATTGGCAAGCCATCTCCTTGATTGCTTCCTGTTAGTGTTTAAGGTGAGATCTTTCCCATTACAGCACATGCCCACTTTCCATCTGGAATATCCCAATCTAGGTTCTGAAAGAAGTGTGCTTCTAAGCTTCTGAATCTAAACAAATTTCAACTCTCTTAGTTGAAGGAACACACACCATATCAGTTTCACAGATATGTTTCTTCTGTGCTTTACCGGCAGTCTTAATGCTATTTTGTACGACACGGGATTTTGCTTGCAAACATCATTTTTCATATTCTCGTCAGATAACGTTCTCAAACTGCTAAGTACACACATCAGTGTAACTCTCTAAGTTGAATGCACACATTGTCAAGCCATCTCCCTGATAGCTCTCCTGTTACTGTTTAAGGTGAGATGTTCTTTCCCATTACAGCACGTGGCCACTTTCCGTCTGGAATATCCCAATCTAGCTTCTGTAAGAAATGTGTTTCTAAGCTGGTGAATCTAAATAAAGTTTCAAGACACTTAGTGGAATGAAACACACCATGTCAGTTTCACAGATATGTTTCTTCTCTGCTTTACAGGCAGTCTTACTGCTGTTTCATGTGACATGTGATTTTGCTTGCAAACATCAGTTTTGATATTCTCGTCAGAAAACATTCTCATACTGATACATACACACATCAGTGTAACTGTATAAGTTGAATACGTACATTCTCAAGCCATCTCTGAGATAGCTTCCTCTTAGGGTTTAAGGTGAGATCTTTCCCATTACAGCACATGCCCACTTTCCGTTTGGAATATCCCAATCTAGCTGCTGTAAGAAATGTGTTTCTAATCTGCTGGATGTAAGCAAAGTTTCAACTGTCTTAGTTGAACGAACACACACCGTATCAGTTTCCCAGATATGTTTCTTCTGTGCTTTATCGGCAGTCTTACTGCTATTTCGTGCGACAAGGGATTTTGCCTGGAAACATCAGTTTTGATATTCTCGTAGAGAAGGTTCTCAAACTGCTACATACACACATCAGTGTAACTCTCTAAGTTGAATGCACACATTGTCAAGCCATCACCGTGATAGCTTCCTATAAGTGTTTAAGGTGAGATCTTTCCCATTACAGCACATGCCCATTTTCCTGCTGGAATATCCCAATCTAGCTCCTGTGAGAAATATTTTTCTAAGCTGCCGAATCTAAACAAGTTTCAACTCTCTTAGTTCAACAAACACACACTATATCAGTTTCAGAGATATATTTCTTCTGTGCTTTACCGGCAGTCTTACTGCTATTTCGTATACATGTGGCATTTTGCTGGGAAACATCAGTTTTGCTATTCTCGTCAAAAAACGTTCTAAAACTGCTACATACACACATTAGTGTAACTCTCTAAGTTGAATGCACACATTGTCAAGCCATCTCCCTGATAGCTTCCTGTTAGTGTTTAAGGTGAGATCTTTCCCATTACAGCACATGCCCCCTTTCCCTCTGTAATATCCCAATCTTTCTTTTGTAAGAAATGTTTTCTAGCTGCTGGATCTAAGCAAAGTTTCAACTCTCTTAGTTGAACGAACAAACACCATATCAGTTTCACAGATATGATTCTTCTGTGCTTTACCGGCAGTTTTACCGCTATTTCGTAGGACACGGGATTTTCCTTGGAAACATAGGTTTTGATATTCTCCTCAGAAAACCTTCTCAAACTGCTACATACACACATCCGTGTAACTCTCTACGTTGAATGCACACATTGGCAAGCTATCTCAGTTATAGCTTCTTATTAGTGTTTAAGGTGAGATCTTTCCCATTACAGCATATGCCCACTTTCCGTCTGGAATATTCCTATCTAGCTTCTGTAAGAAATGTGTTTCTAATCGGCTGAATCTAAACAAAGTTTTAACTCTCTTAGTTGAACGAACACACACCATATCAGTTTCCCAGATATGCTTCTTCTGTGCTGTATGGGCATTCTTACTGTTATTTCGTACAACACGGGATTTTGCTTGGAAATATCAGTTTGGATATTGTCGTCAGAAATCGTTCTCAAACTGCTACATACACACATCAGTGTAACTCTCTAAGTTGAATGCACACATTGTCAAGCCATCTCCGTGATAGCTTCCTATTAGTGTTTAAGGTGAGATCTTACCCATTACAGCATATGCCCACTTTCTGTCCGGTATATCCCTAACTAAGTTTAATGCACACATTGTGTATTCTTCTCCCAGAAAACTTAATTTGATTTTTTAAGGTTTGATGTTTCCCATTATGGCATATGCCCACTTTCCATCTGGAATGTCCCAATCTAACTTCTATAACAAAAGTGTTTCTAAGCTGCCAAATCGCAATAATGATTGAACTCTCTTAGTTGAAGGAACACACGCCATAGCAGTTTCACAGATACGTTTCTTCTGTGCTTTACAGGCAGTCTTACTGCTATTTCGTATGACACGGGATTTTGCTTTCAAACGTCAGTTTTAAGATTCTCCACAGAACGCGTTCTCACCCTGCTGCATACACACATCAGTGTAACTCTCTTAGTTTAATGCACACATTGTCAAGCCTTCTCCCAGATAGCTTCCTGTCAGTGTTTAAGTTGAGATCTTTCCCATTAGAGCGTATGCCCACATTCCGTCTCGAATGTCCCAATCTAGCTTCTGTAAGAAATGTGTTTTTAAGCTGCCTAATCGAAACAATGATTCAAGTCTCTTAGCCGAATGAACACACAACATAGCAGTTTCACTGAGAGGTTTCTTCTGTGCTTTACAGGCAGTCTTACTGCTATTTTATATGACACGGTGTTTTGCTTGGAAACCTCCCTTTTGAGATTCTCCACAGAAAGTGTTCTCAAACTGCTGCATACACACATCAGTGTAACTCTACTAGTTGAATGCACACACTGTCAAGCCTTCTCCCAGATAGCTTCCTTTTAGTGTTTTAGGTGAGATCTTTCAAATTACAGAATAGGCCCACATTCCGTCTGGAATGTCCTAATCTAGCTTCTCTAAGAAATGTGTTTCTAAGCTGTATAATCGAAAAAATGATTCAACTCTCTTAGTTGATCCAACACACACCATAGCAATTTCACATATACATTTCTTCTGTGCTTTACAGGAAGTAATACTGCTATTTTGTATGACACGGTGTTTTGCTTGGAAACCTCCCCCTTTGAGATTCTCCACAGAAAATGTTCTCAAACTGCTGCATACACACATCAGTGTAACTCTACTAGTTGAATGCACACACTGTCAGGCCTTCTCCCAGATAGCTTCCTTTTAGTGTTTAAACTGAGATCTTCCCCATTGCAGCATATTCCCACTTTCACTCTGGAATATCGCAACTGAGCTTCTGTAAGACGTGTGTTTCTAAGCTGCCTAATGGAAACAAAGATTCAAGTCCCTTAGTTGAATGAACGCACACCAGAGCAGATTCACAGATACATTTCTTCTGTGCTTTACAGGGAGTCATGCTGCTATTTTGTATGACACGGGATTTTGCTTAGAAACATCAGTTTTGAGATTCTCTCCAGAAAGCATTCTCAAACTGCTGCATACACATCAGTCTCACTCTCTAAGTTGAATGCACACATTGTGAATTCTTCTCCCAGATAACTTCCTTTTATTGTTTAAGGTTAGATATTTCCCATTATGGCATATGCCCACTTTCCGTCTGGAATGTCCTAATCTAACTTCTATAAGAAATGTGTTTCTAAGCTGCCAAGTCACAACAATGATTCAACTCTCTTAGTTGAACGAACACACACCATAGCAGTTTGACAGATAGGTTTCTCTGTGCTTTACAGGCAGTCTTACTGCTATTTCCTACGACAGGGGCTTCTGCTAGGAAACGTGAGTTTTGAAATTCTCCACAGAAAACGTTCTCAAACTGCTACATAGACTCGTCAGTGTAAGTCTCTAAGTTGAAGGCACACACTACCAAGCCTTCCCCAGACACATTTCATTTAGTGTTTAAGGTGAGATCTTTCCCATTACACAATATCCCCACCTTCCATGTGGCATATCGCAATTCAGCTTCTGTAAGAAATACGTTTCTAAGCTGCTGAGTCAAAACAAAGATTCAACTCTCTTAGTTGAATGAAAACACAGCACAGCAGTTTCACTCACACGTTTCCTTTATGTTTTACACTCAACCTTATAGCTATTTCGTACGACACGGGATTTTCGTGGAAATTTCAGTTTTGAGATTCTCCACACAAAGCGTTCTCAAACTGCTTCATACACACAGCAGTGTAACTCTCTATGTTGAATGAGCACATTGTCAAGCATTCTCCCAGACAGCTTCCTTTCAGTGTGGAAGGTAAGATGTTTCCCTTTACAGCATATGCCCACTTTCCGTCTGAAATATGCCAATCTAGCTTCTGTAAGAAATGTGTTTCTAAGCTGCTGAATCGAAACAAAGATTCAACTCTCTTAGTTGAACGAACACAAAGCATATCAGTTTCACAGATATGTTTCTTCTGTGCTTTACAGGCAGTGTTACTGCTATTTTGTACGATACGGGATTCTGCTAGGAAACGTCAGTTTTGATATTCACCTCAGAAAGCTTCCTCAAACTGCTACATACACACATCAGTGTAACTCTCTAAGTTTAATGCACACATTGTCAAGCCTTCTCCCAGATAGCTTCCTGCCAGTGTTTAAATTGAGATATTTCCCATTACATCATATGCACACTTTCCGTTGGGATTGTCCCTATCTAGCTTCTGTAAGAAATGTGTTTTTAAGCTGCCTAATTGAAACAATGATTCAACTCTCTTAGTTGAAAGAACACACAATATAGCAGTTTCACTGATGTTTCTCTGTGCTTTAATAGCAGTCTTACCGCTATTTTGTATGACACGGGATTTTGCTTGGAAACGTCAGTTTTCAGATTCTCCACAGAAAGCAATCTCAACCTGCTCCATACCCACATCAATGTAACTCCCTAAGTTGAATGGACACATTGACATGTCATCTCCGAGATAGCTTCCTTTTAGTGTTTTAGGTGAGATCTTTCCCATTACAGAATAGGCCCACATTCCGTCTAAAATCTCCCAAGCTAGCTTCTCTTAGAGATGTGT